>MU228356.1:385437-397635 GCA_018584345.1 Thuja plicata | reverse complement strand
ATTTTGTAGAATTCAAGAAGAGAATGAGATTAAGGACTAGGATTCCTAAGTCACTAGTGGAGAAACACTATGAGGAAATCTATTTTCTAGTTGACACAGATAACACTTATATCAAGGCAGTAACTCCAATAATAACATGTTTAGAGCCATTTCCATATGAGATTAATGTTGATGAAGCATCAGCCACCATCATTGCACTCTTAGCCAAGGAAATTGACACCACTGCAGAGAGATTTGGAAACTATGATGAAGCTAAGGCTAAGATCTCTAGAATTTTGAACGAAGGAACTATGGACAGGAAAAGAAAGAAAATAGTGAAAAATCTAAAGAAAATGGTTGGCTTGGGTAGTGATGAAGAACCTGAGGATGCACCTCTAGGTTTGTCCACTGGACAAGGTGAGGATATTTCAACTGAGGAGGAAGTCAGTGCATCAGAAGAAGTTACACAGAAGGCTAAGGGCAAGAAGCCATCAATTGTTATAGTAACCAAGCCTAGCCGAGAAAAACCCAAGGTTACACCTCCTGCAACTAATCATCCAAGGACAAGAGCATCTACTGTCACTTCCCCAGTAGAAGTGAAAAAAAAATTGTATGGTAAGAGAAAAATTGCTGAAAGTACTTCTGGTAAGGAAGAAAAGGTTGCTCCTAAGGCTGTGTCGAGTAAGCCAGCAAAGAGACCAAGGAGGAAATTAAATCTGCCAATAGATAGTGATGAGGAGTTGACATAAACTGATGAACCCTCCAACATACCTAAAGCTCAATTCAAGAAACCAGAAAGCATTGATGAGGTATGTGATACATTAAGGAATTTAGCAGGTTTAGCAACATTCAAGTTCATCAAATATGACAAGTTGAAAATAGCAGATAGGCACAAAGTTCAGGAAGCACTCTTGGACATGATGAGCACCTTTAAATTGACTCCTACAGAGATAGGAAATCATGTGACCGATGAACTATATGACTTTTTGTCAAGCAAATGGGAATTTGCACTTGCCACTAAGAGACAGATCCAAGAAGGAACATTAGCCAAAATAATTCCTGACTTAACCTCTAAACAATGAACCAAATTCATTGAGGAGTACAAGAACATGTTTGTGCCAAAACATAGAGGATATGCTATTTTGAAGAACAACATAGAAGGTTTAGTACAGCAGAGCACAAGGATCTGAAAAGATATTTTTGGATTGCTCATTCCAAAAGACAAGAAATCTAGTGAAGGGACATCCGAGTCAAAGGAACAAGCAGCTAAAGAAAAGACTACCCCTGAACCACAGATAGTCAAAGATCAAATTGCCACTGAATAGGATAAGACTAAGGATGCATTAGATGCAACACACACTGTTGATCTAACTGCAGATAGTCCTATGGATTATCTAGTTGATGATCCAAGCAATTTGAATGCCGAGGAACAACAGATGCCGAGTGGAAAAGACACTGATTCACCTATTAAGGAAACTTATATAGAAGAAGGGAAGACCACAGCATCTGAGGAAATAATGGAAGTTTTTAGTTATCAGAAAGGTGAAGGACAAAAACAAACAACTAGACAAGAGGTAACTTCACAAGATCCACCTATTTTAGAGGTTGTAAAGATAGTTTTAGATAGTGGAGTTGTAACAACAGAAGTTGTTGATAAGCCTAAATAAGAAGAGGTAGCACAAGTGTTGGTTGAGCTACCACACTCTGCATCATCCACTCCCACAGGTCCTAAAACTGGTGGTATGTCGAATCCATAGACCATATTAACAGAATTGAAGGAGGCATTGGATACGGAAAGTGTCAAAGGGAAAGACATTATGCTGCCGAGCATAAATTCTCCAGAAATGAAGAAGAAGAAAATCTTAAAGAAGAAGTCTCCGATTCTAGACGTAACATTAGATGAAGTCATTGTCATTCCACAATGGGATCCCAATGAGTTATCTTTTGAACAAATTGGGACTCTTCAAGAGTTAATTAAAAGGAAGAAAAGATAGGAAGAGATGAATATTGAACAAAAGCAAAAGCAGGTGTTGCATGACATCAAAGACATATTTACAACGTCTTTTGACTCAGACGATGAAACGCCTCAAGCTCCCATCATAGATCAACTCATCACCATTCTATAGAAAGTAATAGATGAGGACATAGACAACAATGAGAAGCTTCTACAATGGTCCCAGAGAAGATTTGAGAGCAAAGTTCTAGAGAAGATCTCAGAAGAGATAGCAACAAAACAGGTTGAACTTTCTATTCTTGTAGAAACTTTAGAGAAAGTTACAGCCAATGTTTATTCTTTGTATACAAAATTATGTAATGTTGAATTTTTCACAATGGATAATTTATAGCTTGTTGAGAAGCTACAGTTAGATTTGAGATCAACTGGTGCTACTTTAGGTAAAGATACTACCTCCAGTTATTTACATTATAATAAGTTGATAAATGTACAAAGGAGAATAGCCGAGCTTATGGCTAAAGATGGTCGCATAAGGGCCAAGTTGATAACTATTCAGACAAGATTGTTGCCTCACTTGGAGGTAATATAGAAGGAACTTTCAAAAGCTAAGGAGTTATCACAAAGAAGTGCAAACTTATCGACTCCAAAAAGTTTAGTGAGTCTAGCTTCCAAACTAGAAATAAAACTAGAAGTTATGAAGGTTGCAAAGGACAACTAGGATACAACATTTGAATCCACCCTACAGATTCATACACAATTTTTGGATAATTATAACTTAACCCCACCAGCAATCAGTGACAAAAACAAGGGGGAAGTTAGTAATACTGAAGGAGGAAGCTAGTACAGAAGTTGGTAAGGAGTTATGAAAGGATACATCAATACAACACAGGTACACTTGTATATAAATTTTGAAGGCATGTAAACCTTTTTGTATAAGTATATTCCTAGGGGGAGTACTTAGTGTACTTAGGCAATACTTTTGATGAAATGTACAGAAGTTATGATAAGTGTTTTTGCCACAAATATCAAAGGGGGAGATTGTTAATCTCTAAGTTATGTTGATGATTAGTGACCAAAACTTAGTCATTTCATTAGGTAGTTTTAGTTGGCTATCACTGTGGCCGAGCTAAAACTATGCAAGGCTGAGCAACATTATCAAGCAGTTTTTAGTATGCCTAGGCACATTGCCAAGCCAAGTTACATTGCCAAGCCGAGTAAAGATAGAGATGTTAAATTCTGAGCAACAGATAGTCAAAGTGCCGAGCATAATAGTTTTTGTATACTTGTTAGGAATGATACAAACTTTAAGGATAAGTGATCCAGCCAACTTATATAAGCTTTTTGGGCCAACATTGTGTGCATTTAATATTTTTATACGGAGTTAGTTATGCATTTAATTGTTTTATCCAATGCATGACTCATTGTAAGCATTAATTGTTTTACCATCAAGGCATGGATATCAGATCTTGATCATTGATCTAGATCTCACTGTCAGATCTATATAGATATATTAGATTTATTTGAAAACCTATTTTGTATGCATGTGCAAGAGGCAGAAGAGGAATTGTTCAAGTGACTGCATTTGATGTAAAATGCACAGAGGGTTATTTTGTTCAGAAGCAGAGATCAAGCAGAGCATAACACAATGAACAACAGAGTAAAGGTATATCAGATTATAAGATCAGAAGAGATACTGAAAAGAGGAGATCCGTCATCAGCATCAGAGTGCATATCAAAGGGTCAATACTTGAGAATTTCTAATCATTGTATGAGGTGAAAATCTCTTAACAGAGTGGTTTTAACAGGCCTTTATTTATCTCTTAACACAATGCTTACTTCATTGTAAGTTTAAATCCTTTAACAAGGTAGATTGTAATGATCTGAAGCTTTTAACAGAGTAGACCTTTAACAGGGTAGATTACATTTTGTAATCAAACATTGTAAGCTTAATAGGTACACTTTATTACTGCAGTAGTGGAGACTTTTGTGGGTGTCATACCCACCCCAGTTTTACCTATTTGTGTTTCTGGGTCACCAAATTATTGTGTAATGTGTTATTTGTTTCATGGTGTGGATGCTATCTGAGATTACATTAGATTCATTTATATATGAATGTGGATCAACTTGTTTTAAGTGTTTAATTTTGAAAATCTGATTCACCCCCCCCTCTCAGTATCTTGCTTTCCCATTATTGTATTTCCAACAACAAGGAGGATAAATATTAGAGCTTATGATGAAGAGGAAAGGTCCTCTAAAGGTTTTATTATTCTACCTATCCGTATCGGTCCAGTGGTCAAAAATACTCCCTTCTAGACCCTAGACCTTGAATTGGGATACAACATGCTACTAGGGAGACCCTGGATACATGAAATGCAAGCCGTACCTTTGGCGTACCATCAATGCATCAAGTTCCCACACCAAGGAGAGGAAATAATCATAGAGGGAGATCCCAATCCTTTCCAATACTATAATGTTGTCCAAATCAGCACTGATAACCAAGATGCAAACATCTCATCCTCTTCGAAATCAAATCCTAAGGATGTCACACAGATAGCAAGAAAGATAACCATTAACCAAGATGCAATTATTCCCTCTTCTTCAGATTCAAGTCCTAAGGATGTCACACGGAAAGTGTGAAAAATATCCATCCCCAACAAAGGTTGTGGTGAGTACAGATATGAAGAGGCTTTCACCATCACACACATGCCTTAGAGCCCAAGAAATTATGGCATGCCACAACTTGTTATTAAAAAAGAAACTCCACAGTCTGTTCTATTCATATGTCCACCCACAACCTTTTTCCAATGGGGAGACATAGTAGAATAAAAGCCATTTGAACAAGATATCAGTACATGGTTATACCAAGACCCACAAGAGACAATCCGACAAACCCTACCCCTGTCAAACTATGGTAATGGTTATACAATGTTACAAAGATTTGGGTATGATGGTACAACTGGGCTGGGGGCAAGACAACAAGGCATAATGGAACTATCTCTCCCACCAACCCAGAGAAACAAGAGAGGGTTGGGCTATGGACAACAAAGAACCGGTCCTGTGATCCAAGACATCAAGGTTGATCAAGAACAATTAGCAGAGATGCACCGGGGGCACAACACAGAACATGTCTTGATAAGCAACATATTAGAATAGTTGTTTCCCACCGAAGAGGGAACCACACAAACCTGAATAGACCTCCACATAGAAATTCATGATAATGAAGGAAGTGATATGTCTGACAAGCATTCTATTGAGACTGACTCCCACGAGTATGAGTGGAGATCCCTTCATGATTTTGAACCGTCAATCCCAGATTATTCCCCTCGGTCAGACATTATCATAAACCTAGAAGACTTATTTGACCAACTGTCCATTACCGAACAACCCTGCATAGATAAGCATGTCATTTATCAAACCTCAAGTGGTGCATCCACATCACAGTCTAGTTTTGTAGGAACCATATCTATAGTCCCTTTCAGTCAACTAGAGTCAGACAACCATGAAAGTATCTATCTTGTACACCCGGAGCTAATAGAGTGGGATCAACAAGGAACCCATGATTTAGATGTCTTCGAGAATGATGAGGCTATTGCTGATTTCATGGGACTTGGGGAAGGCATTCCATCAGGAGACCACAAGGCAGGCTTCTCCATTGACCTCGATAGAGTGACATATTTCGGGGAGGTAGCTCCTCTTTCCAGTCCACAAAAGAACAAAAGAATGATAAAAAGGCTAAAAAAAGATGTATCTTCTAGCAAAAACCTCATTGAGGCACTAGAAGATGGAAAGAAGGAACTCCTCCCCTTGACAGAGGAGAAATCAAAATTACTAGCAAAAGAAACAGAGGAAGTCAATTTGGGAGATGACAAGAACCCAAAGAACATATACTTGGTAAAATCACTCACCCCTAAGGAGAGAGAATAGTTTATCAGCTTCTTTAAAGCAAGGATGATCAATTTCACATGGTCCTACTTGGATATGCCAGGGTTAGATCCAAAGATAGTACTACACCATCTCCCATTGCTACCAATGCAAAACCTGTCAAGCAGAAGTTGAGAAAGATGCATCCCCATGTTGCACTGCTAGTTAAGGAAGAATTGAAGATGCTCCTGGATGTTAAGTTCATAAGACCTATACCAAATGTAGACTGGATATCTAACTTGGTACCAATTACAAAGCATAATGGTTAGATACAGATTTGCATAGACTTCATAGATCTCAACATAGCTTGTCCCAAAGATGATTTTCCTTTACCTAACATTGACATGATAGTGGATCTAATTGCTGGACATCAAATGCTATCACTCATGGATGGATTTTTAGGGTATAATCAGATAAGGATCGCACTAGAAGGCCAACATAAAACAACTTTCACATGTCCTTGGGGCACTTACTATTGGAACGTTATGCCATTTGGTCTCAAAAATGCTGGCGTGACATATCAAAGGGCTATGACAACAATATTTCATGATCTCATCCACAAAATAGTGAAAGACTATGTAGACAACATACTAGCCAAGTAAATGCTTTGCAAGGATCATCTACAAGTATTGAGACCAATCTTTGACAGAATGCAGGAATTCAAGGTCCATCTAAACCCAAAGAAATGTGCATTTGGTGTCACAATAGGAAAGCTACTGGGGTTAATAGTGTCACATAGAGGCATCAAAGTAGACCCAGAGAAAGTCAAAGAAATATTGGACATGCCTCCACCATCGAACTTGAGGCAACTAAGAGGGTTACAAGGAAGGCTCCAATCAATCAGGTGCTTCATAGGTCAGCTAGTAGACAAGTGCCACCCATTCCAACATCTACTACATAAAGACATCAAATTCATATCGAGCAAAGTGAACAAGCATTCCAAATATTCAAGGACTACTTCCTCAAGTCTCCTATATTGGTGCCACCAATCAAAGGTAGACCATTGCTTCTATATATCTCAGCAATAGAATCAACATTAGGTGTACTCCTGGCCCAACATGATGACATAGGTAAAGAAAGGGCCATCTACTATCTAAGCAGAACTTTGGTAGGATATGAACTCAACTATACGCCAATTGAAAAGTCATGCCTTGCAGTTGTCTTCACTTCCTAGAAGTTGAGACATTATAAATTGAGTCACCAAACAAAGTTGATCGCGCATATTGATCCTTTAAAGTACCTCCTAAGCAAAGCAGCGCTCATCGAATGACTTGCAAAGTGGGTAATGATCTTAAGTGAGTTTGACATTGAGTACATAGATAGAAAGGCCATCAAAGGGAAAGTGATCATGGACCAACTAGCAGAGGCACCCATTCAGGACCATCAACCTATTATTTTTTACTTTCGTGATGAAGATATTATGACACCACAACCAGTGATCGAGGAATGGAAACTATATTTTGATGGATCATGCATGAACCATGGTGCAAGGGTAGGAATAGTGCTTGTCACTCTAGATAATGATACAATTCCAAAGTATTTCATACTCAACTTCCCTTGCACAAACAACATAGCAGAATATGAAGCACTGTTCATTGATTTAAAGATAGCAATTCAATGGAGAATCAAGAACCTTAAGGTCTTTGGAGATTTGTAGTTGGTCATCAGCCAAGTCAACAATGATTATACGACCAAAGATGAGAAGCTAATACCATACAGAGCACAGATGGAAACATTATGTACCAAGTTACATTACATCTTCTTTGAACAAGTCCCATGAGTAGAGAACAAAGCTGCAGACATGATGGCTACCATAGCATCATTGATTGATATTCCAGGTAATGAAACAAGATTCCAGTTTCTAGTAGAGAAACTCTTGGTGCCATCACATCAAGCATCCATCACAGAATCAGCATGCATCCTTGTTGGTCCTGAATCCCCATGGTACCAAGATGTATACAACTACCTCCAAAATAGTGTCTTACCTCCCAACTTGTTTAGAAACCAGAGAAAGTCCCTCATCCACCAAGCCTCTAGGTATACCATCCTCTCAACTAGTCTATATAGATGAAGTCTAGATGGAATGCTACTATGATGTCTCACTTCAACATAATCCCAGAGAGCTTTATACGAGGTACATGAAGAAATTTGTGCAACCCACATATGTGGAAACAACTTAGCTAAGAAGATCATCCACATGGGATACTATTGGTACACAATAGAGATAGATGTAGAAAAACAAGTACAAAGGTGGAGACAATGTCAGCTTCATGGAGACCTCATCCATGCACCAGCCCAAGAACTAAATCCTATCACATCACCATTGCCATTTTCTATGTGGGGATTTGACCTAGTGGGAAAAATTACACCTTTCTCAACAAATGGACACAAATACATCATAGTAGCAACAAAGTACTTCACCAAGTGGGTGGAAGAAATTCCCCTCACTTACATAACTGCGAAGCAAATATCAATGTTTATACTTAACCACATTATCTGTCAATACAGGATCCCTCAAACTATCCTGACAGATCATGGTACACCTTTCCAGAACAAGGATGTTGAAGAGATATGTGAACAGTTCCATGTCAAAAAAGGGTTCTACTCATTTTATTACCCTCAAAGGGAATGGCCATACCGAAGCTACAAAAAAAACAATCTTGAAAATCTTGAAGAAAAATGTGAATGAATCAGGGCGAGACTGGTATTTACAGCTTAGTCCTGCATTATGGGAATACAAAACTAGTGTGAGAACACCTACAGGAGTCACTCCTTTCTCCCTAGTCTATGGATCAGAGGTGGTATTACCCCTTGAAGTGGAAATCCCATCCCTAAGGATATCATTGAAGAACCTGATTACAGATGAAGACTATAGAGTAGCAAGGCTCAGTGAACTGGAGTTACTAGATGAAAGAAGTTAGCATGCCTTTGACCACTTACAAGGCTATCAGAATCACCTTAGAAGAAACTATCACAAGAAGGTGAAGCCATAAACATTTGAGGTAGGAGACCTTGTCCTCATGGGAAATCAAAAGAACCAAGCAGAGCGAGTCAACCCCAGAAAGTTTGAGCCTAACTGGCTAGGCCCATTTATCATTGTTAGCTCTACCCAGAGCGGGGCATTCATACTGGTGACACCAAAAGGAGATCAACTCCCCGAATACATCAACACTATGCACCTCAAGAGTTTCTATGCCTGAGGCCTCAATGGTTAAGGCACAGATATCTACATATCCAGAAAATACCAAAAAAATAAAAAATAAAATACAAAATGTTACCTTGGTTAAAACCTGGAAAACAGGCGCCTTGGTGATAACAAAAAAATAAAAAGTAAAGAGAAACAAAATCGCTCTCTTAGTGAAAACCTGGCAAATAGGTGCTATTGAATAGGTACCTTGGTGAAAACCTAGCAAACAGGCACCAAGTATTCAAATCCAACTTCACCATCAATGAACCCCAAAAGCTTGAGCACATTTCAAATGCAAGACAGGCTACCCAAGCTATATCTAGAAGAACACTCCCCTCTAAGAACAAAGCACTTACCCATGGTTAATACTAGTCCACCAGAGTAGGGGGCGATTCAAAAAGTCTTGAAAAAATCCTAAAAAATCAGAAAACACATCTAAAAATCCTAAAAAGATCAAAGTTTCCTGAGAAAATCAATCTTCATCAAAAGCATTAAAAAAATTGCAAAATCTTGAACAATAAAACCAACTCGGTTATCAACAGAGCAAAGGGCGATCATGCCCAGTCAATCAATGTCACAATCATGAGCTTTGTGAATTAGCATTGGGCTCATCTAACATAGCTTTCTCAATCTATCAAATCAATCACCAAGCAACTGGCGACCAAGCCAAGCTATCAATTATCATAATCTTGAGCTTTGCAAACCAGCATGGGGCCCATCTAACATAGCTTGATCAGCTGACAATAAGATCATAATCAATCAATAAAATCATATCAATGGTCTTACACAGTGATGGATACACTCAAACCAGATAGGTCAGTCTTATATGAGTAATCTATTACTAAAACCAGACACACTCAAGCAATCAAGCCAATCAAGCCTATCCAAAGAGTCTGTCCAATCAAGAGAATCCAACTGCATCAAGGAACCATCCAAAAATGTTGAATAGGTCAGTCAAGTCGCTCAAATGTCAGTCTATATTTCATAGTTTTGTTCTTACGCTACTCCAGGATCCACCATGTGAGGAGAGTAGCTATGATAGATCATGACTTATTTTCTTTGATTGCTGTCTATTGAATGTTCACTTTGATTTCAAGGCCATGATGATTTAGGATAAATGCGGTAGGTGCTGTCACTTATCTGGCAGCTACGCAATTCTACGATATGAGCTTAACCCTGGGAAAGAATTGGACATTCCTTCTCTTTTATTTTCTTGTTTGGTTTATAGAATCAAGAGCTCGCATTGCTATTCATATGGACTCTGAGTGTGTTGGAGCTCTATCTTGGTTTCTATGGTCTTTCCCTTTATGTTGCAATCAAGAGCTCATGATTCTATCCCGATGGACTCTAGGGGTGTAGGAGTTATATCTTGTTTTCTTTGGCTTTCCCTTTCAGAATCAAGAGCTCGCAGTGTTATCTAGATGACCTCTGGGTTCATAGGAGTTCTATCTTGATATCCTTGTTGCAAGTTTCTTCAGAGGACAAAGTGGTATCCAGATGGTCAATATCTGGGTGCTTTTGGCTCTCTTTCTTTTCAAACAAGGAACATGGTTGAACCCAGATAGTAAATATTTGGGTGCACTAGGTTCTCTTTCTATTCAATCTCTCTACTCCTTCCACTATCAAGAGGTCGTGGCAGTATCCAGGTGGTATGTGACCTGGATACATTGGACTCTCTTCAAAATTTTAGAAAATACAAAAAAAAGATGCAATGATGACAAAAATTGGAAACAGGGGCAGTGACTTGGGACACTCATCCTTTCTATCAATTCATATCTATCAAAAAAGAAAAAAACAATCCTTTCTATCATTCCATTCTAATAGATCAATCTGAGACAACATCTATCCAAACTAACTTCTTTCTAATTAACACATGCATTACTCAGATATTTTACGTGTAATAGATTGCATTCATTCCATTTAACAGAATCAAAAAATAAAAAACATAGTAGTTGCATACATGATAAATCATAAAATCACATGCATCCATAAGCATCTCATAAAAACATGCATTTCATTTCCACCATCCTGCATAAACATGTCAGTATCATAGGAAAAGTAAATCATCCATCTACGAGTCTGCATAGTAGAATCATGTTGCATATAAATCTCATAGTCTTAAAACCAAAATCATGTAGATCATACATATAGAAAGTAAACCATTGCACATCAAATCGAAAAAAATAGTTGCATCTCATATAAATCAAAATATCTGAGTACAATGAACGGTCGCAAGTCTAAACAAAAGAAGGTAACCAACTGTATCATCTTAAAATGGAAGCACTTTCATGTTAAGAGCATTTATCCCTCCTTAGGGGACGTTTTTGACCTCTACCTTATCATCCCCCTGTTATGTCCCTCTTTCCATTCATGTTTAGCCTAATTTCTGCATTCTGGACTACAGACTAGTGATTCTAGGCTTCAGGGTCAAGGTCAACCTTTTAGGTCTATGTCAAACTCAACCCTGACCTAGGTCAGGGTCAACCTTGACCTTGACCTAGGGTTTAGATCCTGGGGTCTCACAGTTTTTGGAGGTCGGCCTTTGTAAAAAGTTTTTCCCACTTCTGGGTCGGCTGTTTCGGGTTCCGAAGTGTTGATTCCTAAATTATATTTAATATAGGTCCTCTCCTAGGGGTAAAGGCTTTAATGGGAATTTAATCCTCCTATGTAGGCCTCCTTAGAATATTGTGCCCTAATTTCATATAAAAGGAAGCATTTCTCTCTCATTTCCTCTAAGTCTTCCAAGTGCAAAAAGATCTAACCATGATTTTGTTCAAGCATCCATTGTTCTACATGTTTTCAAGCCCTCAAGGTGTTAAATTATTCCTCTCAAGCATTCAATTCCTCCATTGAAGATCAAGGATTCAAGCTTTGAAGCCTTTAAATGGATTTGGTTCAAGCATTCAAGATTTATCATTCAAGCCCTAGATCTAGCCATCATGATGGTGTGATCTTCCTTCAACATCCTTTGTTCATCCTCAAGACTCTTTCATCATCTCTTCAAGGTGGATTCCAAGTGTACAATCATGTAGGTTTATGGTTTCTAAATTCCATGCTTTCATATTTACATACTTGCTTACATTTGAATTATAATTACATATCTATTCAATATCATAGCTTCATTGTTAGATTCAATTCTACTACTTGCTAGCATTCT
>MU228356.1:364491-376249 GCA_018584345.1 Thuja plicata | reverse complement strand
TTTCGGAAGGAGTAGAGAGAGACAATAGAAGCTTCAAGCTTCGAAGGGTTTGCATTCGTTTGTCTTCCTTTTCGTTGTTTGTACATTTTATTTCTTACGTTTCCATCATTCGTTTAGTAGTTATTGCATAAAAGATTTGCATTCACTTGTGAACCTTGGCTACTAACCCCTGCCCTTGGAAAGCTGTGGTAAACCGGAGAGAGAGGCGTACAATAGGGGTTCCCACAAACCCTTATTTCACAAGGAGGTATGATTTATCTTCTTGGTCCTTGAAAAATTCCACAGGCGATATCAGAGGCAATATAAGGCATTTTTCAAATCACTTAGCTACCCAGATTCAGATATTACAGTTTCAACAAATTAACGCTCATGTCGAGACTTTTCGCTCAAATTTGTTGAGGGGGCATAAATACACTTACTATTGTTGGGGCAAGCTGGGGAAAGATCAAAATCAAAGAATCTTTGACACACTGTGACAAGTCACATCGCATCAAAGAGGGGCAAATGTAGACACCTGAAAATGGACAGGCTTGCGACTTTACATTAAAAACACTAATTTTCATCTATTAATTAATGCTTTTTTAATCATTAATTAATCATCTAATCAAATTCCTAAAATTAATTAAATAATTAATTTTATTTAATTAATTAACCTTAATTGATTAATTAATTACATTCTTCTAATTAAATTAATTAATTACCATTAAATTAATTCAATAAAGCAATTCTAAATAAAAAAGTATTCAATTATCTCACATGTTGAAAACTTTAATTAAATAAATGAATTAAATATTCATTTATCTTTAAAGAGATAACTCCAATCAGATCACCCATCTCTCCAGTCCACATGGGTAACTTCACCCACCTCTTCAGTTCAAAAAGGTAACTCACAATTAGCTCTTCAGTCAACCAAACTCTATCTCCTCTTTACCAATTGAAGAGGTGGAGTTTAGTGATGGCTTCTCTAGTTCCTTTTAATCCCAACCGTTCATCTCCCTATCTCTGGGATTGATCTCAACCGTTCATATCATCATCAATTCCTATATAATAAACCCTTCATAACCATTTGAAGGATCCAAGATTTCAAGCTCTCGTGTGCCATTACTATGTCAGTTTGGTTCTAGCATTCAAGTCATCTTGCGATCACACATCTGTTTCAATTAGCAAATTCTTGATGCTTCTCAAGTCATAGACGCTGCCCACACCAATACTGAGAATCAAAAACAGCGTTTCAGAAGGAGTAGAGAGAGACAATAGAAGCTTCAAGCACCTTGGGGTTTGCATTCATTTGTTTTCCTTTCATTGCTTGTATGTTTTATTGCTTACGTTTCAATTTATTCATTTTAGTAGTCTTTCTGTATTGGATTTATATCATTTGTAAAACCTTTGCTACTAACCCTTGCCTTTGGAAAGCTTGGGAACCACGGATCATGATTGAAGGAGGCATACAATAATTTCCTCCAGCACTAAAATTTTCTTTATTTGTTCCTCTGCCTCGTTGATGGAAGGAGGCGACGATTCGTGCGCCAACAAAGGCATTTTATTCTAATCATCCTCCAAACCTTCCCTATAGAGATCCACCTAGATCCCAATCTCCTGGTCTTCCCCAACAAATTCCTTCGTTTCCTATTCCACATCTTCATCCTTCTTAGAATCCCTACCATTTCCTTCTCATCCCTTTCCCCATCTTCTTCCTCACTGTCATCATGAAAGTATCCATACCATTGTCATTTTCCTAATATTTCTCCTTATCAAATTTCACCCTTTTCAGTAATATTCTCACAGAATGAGAAGAACATTCCCCTTCTCCACTAGGAAAATTTCATTTCCCCATATCCGGCAATAAAAGCAGTTTCTTATTTTCATTAATTGCCAAAATTTTACAGTTCAATTTCTCCGTGTTGCTGCTACATTGTCTTCACATGACTTCAATCATTTGTAACTTTCATCTCTAAAATCAAAAACTTAAGCGACCTTAAGTGAAGGTCTACCATATCCAAAAATACCTTTCTTTAAGCTCACATGACATAGCTCATCACTTATAGTTCTCATTTCCCAAAAATCTTCTCCTATACTCAGTAAACTGCTTCCTAGACTTAGTCATTTTTACAAAACCTTAACACCAAAATTGTATTCCACTCCAAGCGACCATACATAACTGTAGTGTTTCCATAAATGAAAACCCTTATACACTCTTGAATGAGCACTTGCCAACATAGCCTGCATCATTGGTTCACACACTATGAACATTGAAGAGTTTGTTGAGAAAAACCCAAAAAATAGAGTTAATCATTGCAGTGATTTTCCTTTCCAAAAAATTGTTAGTTATGTAAATAGTAGTTTATTTAGATGATTACAGTTCTAGATGTTATTTCTATTATCAATTTAGAGAGGGATTTGTCTTCTAAAAATATAAGTTCAAAGGAAGTTTTCATATTAATTTTGTAATCAGATTTATGGGTATTAAACACAATCACATCTTTCTCTTAAAAAAATATGGAATTGTATATTCTTTTAAACATTAGAGATATATAAATCATTTTCATATATTTTGAAAAAAAAATTATTACAGTATTAAATGATATGATTGTTATTTATGTAAAATAGATAAGTTTTATAACATATTATTTATAAAGTTTTAAAAAAATTAGATTATTTAGATAAAATAAATTAATATTAGACTTGTAATTAAAAAAACTAATTATTTGAAAGATGAAAAACATATTGAGCATATTCAATGTACTCCTCAAGTAAGATTAAAAACAAGATTGGCACACCACATTACTATAGTTTGATTAGAAACTGACAAAAATAATTTCAAGTAATTTTTAAAAACACAATTTAAAATGAAAAAAAATACATAATTGGTAAAAAGTGAGAAAAAAAAAAGAATGGCATATTAGCACATTACATTACTAGAGATTGATTTTTAGAAATAAAATTAAAAATTAAAAATTTGCAAGAAGACATTAAAATAAAAAATAACATTGACACATTACATTGCTATTAGAAAATGATAAAAGTGACTTCTTGATTTATATACATAAAATCTAAAATGAAAAACAAGTTATATATTTGACTAAAAAAATAGTAAAATAAAAACAACATTGACACTTTTCATTAGTGTAGCTTGATTAGAAATTGATAAAAAAGATTTCTTAATTTTTATAAATAAAAAAATGTAAAAAAGTTACATATTTGATTAAAAGTTTAATAATAATAAAATGTAATACAATATTACATATTTGATAAAAAGTTGGAAAAATCATTGAAAGATATTACTTCTAAATTTGAAGGACTTATAATTTAATCTTGTCTTTAAAAAAAGATTTGTTGACTTTTTATAAATAATTTTTAAAAATAAAAGTCACATATTTGGTCAAAGAAGAATCATTGAAAGATTTTTCTACTTAAGTTATATAGGAGCTATAATTTATTATCTTTTTAAAGATATTTACAACATGATATTCATTTTTCTTTTTTATATTATTTTCAGTATATATTGCATATTTATTATATTTTTAATAATATAAATTTTTATCCCTTTATTTGTAGAAATCTACTATGTTTATAAATAGAATATATATATATATATATATTGAAACCCTAACCTTAATATTAATTCTAACCCTAATCCTAACCCAAACATAAACCTAAACCCTAACCCTAAGCCTAAACATTATTTTAATGCTAACAATCACCATAAGTTCTAGTAAATATCCTAACCCTAATCTTAACCTTCATAGCTAGTCATAAGCCAAAATCCAACCCAAACCCTAACCATGATGTAAACTACAATATAAACCCTAAACACTAACCATAATCTTAACCCTAACCTTACCATAACCTAAACTCTAACTCTAACTATTTCTCTAACCTAAGAATGATATTAAACCTAACTATACCACTAACCCAGAACCTAACCAAAACCCTAACCATAATATAAATTATAACCTTGACTCTAAACCCTAACCATAACCCTAGAAATACACCAAATCCTAGCCCTAGCCATTATGTAAACCCTAACTGTAATGATAATCTCAATCAAAACTGTAAACCCTAACTATAATCCTAATCCTAACTATAACCCTGACCCTAACAATAACAATAACCCTAACCCTGATAAAGACACTAACCCTAGACCCAAACATTATGTAAATGCAAACATGTTCCATAACCCTATCCATTATCCTAATCCTAACCCTAATCTTAACTCATAACTAGCCACAACTCGAACCCTTTCCCAAATTATTATGTAAACCCTAAGTATAACCATAATCTTGATTCTAACCCTAAACTCTAACTATAACCTTAAACGTTATTATAACCCTAATCTAAATTAAAACCCTAACTCTAAATATTATGTAAACTGTAATACCCACTACAATTCTACCCATAACGCTAAACCCTAACCCAAATCATAACTATTAATTTTTGTAGCTCCAGTCGTATGATCATTAGAATACATATAATATATGTTCTGATTAGGAAAAATGGGTTTTGAAAGGACCCAAAACCTTATACAAATAAAGACAATGAAAGAAAGAGCACACATATAATATATGTTGATTAATAATAATATAATATATATGTTATATTATTATTAATGATATGAAATTTAATATTCAATATTAAATTATTATATTATTCTTAATTAATAATTGATTAAAATGTTATAAGATTGATTAAATTATAATTAATGGTAAGAGGCATGTCCTTTCTTATAAATAATAATGAATAGGCATGTCCCATGAAGGGACATGTCTCTCATAGCCCGATTCCCAATATAAATGAAAGAGAGATAATGCATTCGGAAAAACACATAAAACATAGAGTGTTATTACATTTACAACTATCCTAAAACTTAGCATGGTATCAGAGCTAGACTGCAAATATAAGAGAGTAGTTTGTTGATGGTGAATGTGTGACTCTCTCAAAAAATATAGTCTTAGTACAGGGACCATATCTCACACATCCACCATTGGATTTTTCTGAATTTCAGATATGTTGGTTAGAAACCAATTTGGAAGAATCTCACTCCAGTGATTGGAGATAACATGTGGGGTTCAAAATTTATGATGGACTTTGTATGGGTCTATACGGAATTCCTAAAAGCGGATTTCATGAAAGAGATATATTAATTTGTTATGATCATGGTCAAGGATTAACAAAGAAGAATGTATTCAAGGATGTGTATCTCTTTCTAGAATGAAATAATTAATTATAGAGTGTCACCTATCTTGCAGCAATGAAGTCATCTCACAAGAAGACATGAGTATTATTCAATGATATAAGAGTGGGAATTGTACATTGTGGGGGGAATAATAACCAAGGTTACATTTCCATTTGAACCATCCTTATTGGAGAGTGAGAAAATGGTGATCATTTACTCTAGGTTGACGCTCTACATGAATTCCATCGACATGGATAGTATGAACAACACTACGATCTTCTGCAGTGTGTCTGCCGCAAACAACTTCAAATTTTGATGAGTGTTGATATTTCCTATATGGGGTCACCTTACAAAAGGAAATATTTAAAACTTAAGATAAGTATTCCATGTTTTATTAATGCAAATGAATTATTGAGATTGAAATTTATGCTATAATATTGGCTACTAAAATCTTTTATGGTTCTATCTTTTGTATTTCTGTATGAGATAGTTTAGTTTATAAGCTATTTTTAATCTCTCTTTAACATACCTTCAAGACAGAAGCATAAGAATTTTATAGTGAGTATGAATTTTAAGAGGTCACTTTGGATGAGGAGCTAAGAAGATTGATATCAGACTCAGAGGGAGTCTGACAGTTCATCTTAAGCAATCTTGGATGATCAACGGATTAATATTTGCTCAATGAGTTCTTCTCTGTGAGAGAAGTTTGAGGTGAAATACCTTGTTTTCACCCTTTGCACTAAGGCATGATGGATGTCATGTGTGTGACTCCTTAATTTTAATGGGCCTTCCCCCTATGTACATCATGAGGAAGTGACGACTTCCAAATGATTATCACTTGTATTTGTAAGAGTTATTGAAAGGTGGAAATCTTACAATAACTTGAGCTTCTATTGTGATAGACATCGTGTGATGGATGAAACAGATCACAATAGATGATTTCTTGCATGGTAGATTCAATTACTTAAATAGACTATTTAACTTCTATTATGATAGACATCTTGTGATGGCTAAAATATATCATAATAGATAGAACTTGTGGATAGAATCGTCGATTGAGGCAATCCACATTAAATCTTGTGAGTTTGTGGATAGAATCATCGATGGAGGCAATCCACATGATATCTTGTGGATAGAATCACCGATGTAGGAAATCCACTCTAAATCTCATGAGTTTGTGGATAGAATCGTTGATGGAGGCAATCCACACGAGAGCTTGTGGATAGAATTGTCGATGGAGGCAATCCACTCTAAAGCTTGTGAGTTTGTTGATAGAATCACCAATGGAGGCAATCCACATAAGAGCTTGTGGATAGAATCATCGATGGAGGAAATCCACTCTAAAGCTCATGAGTTTGTGGATAGAATCATCAATGGAGGAAATCCGCACAAGAGCTTGTGGATAGAATCACCGATGGGGGCAATCCACTCTAAAGCTCATGAGTTTGTAGATAAAAAAATTTATGCAGGCAATCCACATGAGAACTTGTGGATAGAATCACCGATGGAGGCAATCCACTCTAAAGCTCATGATTTTGTGGATAGAATCGTTGAACGAGACAATCCACATGAGAACTTGTGGATAGAATCACCGACAAAGGCAATCCACCTAAGAGCTTGTGGATAGAATCACCGACGAAGGCAATCCACCTAAGAGCTTGTGGATAGAATCGCCAATGGAGGCAATCCACCTAAGATCTTGTGGATAGAATCACTGATGAAGGCAATCTATGTGAGAGCTTGTGGATAGAATTGGCGATGGAGGCAATCCACCTCAGATCTTGTGGATAGAATCATCGACGGAGGCAATCCACATATTGAGACTATGTTTCTATTGATTACATCGCGAGGATGATTCTTTTATTCCTTACATCATATGATTGATGTTTTTAAGTGTCATATAAGTGTTGAGGATTGATTTATCCTCCCTAGCTAAGAGGGGGTGTTGATGTTTTGTATAGCTATGGTGAGGGTCATAAGTGTTGACATAGGAGACAACTACACATTTTTTTTGATGATCCTCCCTAGCTAAGAGGGAGTGTTAATTTTTGTAGCTTCAGTCGCATGATCATTAGAATACATATAATATATGTTGATTAATAATTTAATATAATATATATTTTATATTATTATTAATCATATGAAATTTAATATTTAATATTAAATTACTATATTATTCTTAACTAATAATTGATTGATGAAACATTAAAAGATTGATTAAATTATAATTAATTGGAAGAGGCATGTCCTTTCTTATAAATAATAATGAATAGACATGTCCCATGAAGGGACATGCCTCTCCTAGACTCATTCTCAATATAAATGAAACAAAGATTGTTGCATTTGGAAAACAAATACAACATAGAGTGATATTACATTTGCAGCTATCCTAAAACTTAACAATTATCCTAACTCTAACACTAACCTAAACCTTATCCCTAACCCTAACACATCATAATCATAACCTTAACTATTTTTCTAATCTAAGAGTGACACTAAACCTAATTATAGCTATAAAAAAACCCTAACCATGATGTAAATTATGACCTTAACCTTAAACCTTAACCCTAACCATTAGGTAAACCTTAACTATAACCATAATTTTAATCCTAATCAGGAACCCTAACCATAATCCTAACCATAATTGTATCCCTAACCCTAACCTTAACTCAAACCCTAATCCAAACACTAACCCTAAATTTAATCATTATGTAAATGCTAACACCAACCCCAACAATAGTTTTAATCATATCCCTAAACCCTAACTCAAACTATAATCTTAACTCTAACCATAACTATTACTTAAACCTTAATTCTAACTCTGACACTAAGCCTTAGCCTAACCCTAACCTTAACCCTAATAGTTTCTCTAACCTAAAAATTATGTTAAACCTAACTATATAACTAACCCAAATGCTAACCATGATATAAATTATAAACTTGACCCCAAACCCTAACCCTTTTCCTAACCCTCACCCTAGCCATGCCCCAAACCCTAGGCCTAATACCCTAACCCTAACCATAATCGCAATCCTAATCCTACACTCTAATCATAATCCTAAATCCAAACTATAATCCTAACCAAAGTTATAATGATAACTATAACCCTAACCTTAATAATAACCCTAGCTATTATCCTATGTTGGAGATTTATTGTTGTGCAGTTGATAGATTGTATGTTTGTCATTGATGACAACATATAATATACAGTAGTGAGTCTGTATTTACTCATCAAGATAATGATATCAAGCCTTACATGGATATATTTATATTCTAGATGTGTTTAGTATGTTATGTTCATACACGTAGACTCAGATATGAAGTTTCAGTCAAGTTGTGTAATTTTGTTATTGGCAGTTACAGTTCTGGAAGAGTATCTGTTTAGAGCCGACATATTTAATGTGTTTCTTGAGTTGTGCCTATCTTTAGGATATGTGTGTGTATATCATTTTGTGTTGCGCGGACTTAATATTGTTTGCGTAATTATTTTAGCCGACAAAGATGTTGTTGAAGTGTTTCCAAGGGCCGACATGACCCTCTACTTTAAAGAAGATACTTATAGCAGTTCGTTTGTAAATGCAAAGTGTGAATGATGCGAAAAGAGACAGAAAATGTATAGAGGAGAATACCAGTTGTGGTTCATTC
Source organism: Thuja plicata (assembly GCA_018584345.1). NCBI lineage: Eukaryota > Viridiplantae > Streptophyta > Pinopsida > Cupressales > Cupressaceae > Thuja > Thuja plicata. Next base: position 367,431 of record MU228356.1, on the reverse strand, counting down.
ATCAAGAGTCTATGTGAAGAAGTAGTAGAAGATTATAATACATTGGAGCTGATCAAGACAGCAGGTCTACTCTACAATTCATCATCAGATATAGTGCATATCGGTTCTATAGAAGGTTGTATCCTTCACCATTAAAGCAGTGAGCTTTTGGACAGTGAGTCCTCACCCCTAACAGGGTTATTTGTAAAAGACTCCTAACAGGGTCATACCCTTAACTAGGTCACTATACTTATTGCTTTGTAAAGAACAACTCCTAACAGGGTTGCAAGATCTTCTAACAGGGATTACTATAAACAAGTATAGTTGATTGTGGGTGCTAATTACCACCGGGGTTTTTACAATTTGGTTTCCCCGTAATCAAATTGTGTGTTGTGTACTATGTTATCTAAATGAGCATTTACTTTATTGTATTCTGAAGTTAATAAGGGAAAAGAATTAAATTGGTTGATAACTGATTCAGCCCCCTCCCTCTCAGTTATCCTTTGGGACTATTCTGACAATTGATTTCAAAGCCAAGTGCCTTGGAGAAGAAGCCTAATAGATTAAGGTAGATCAGATGTCTTACTTCATAAAAGAGAGCCCTAATTTCGATGGAGAAAATTATCTGGATTGGAAAAAAAAATGATAACCCATCTACAGTGTGTTGGTTTTGATATCTTTGAGATAGCCACACAAGAAGCTGGTATTCCCTCTTTAAAAGATCTATCAAGAGATGATGCTACTAGAAAATAGAAGGATACATTCACAGCTAATGCAGTTGCCAAAGAAGCCCTTATAAGCGCACTATCTGACAGTGAATTTTCTAAGATCAAGAAATTAGACAAGGCATACACAATATGGAAGTATTTAGAAGACATGTTTGAAGGAGATATTCAAGAAAAGAATGCACGCATGAAGACATGGAAAAAGAAATACAATAGTCTTGAGATGTTACCTAAAGAGAACATTAGAGCCTACAATCAAAGGATAAATAAAGCATATTCTAGAATCAGAAACAATGGTGGAGAAATATCAGAAGAAGATATAATGGCCAAGTTGTTAACTACCTTAACATCAGACTATGAAAACAAGATAAGCATTCTAGAGGAAATCATGAAATTCTCACAAGACTTCAAGAGAGAGACTTTGATCAGCAAAATCTCTGCATTTGAGATATCAAGATTGAAGACTGAACCTAAAAGTGAAACAACTTTCAAACCCTCAGTCCATGGTAAGAAATCCTTACACATCTCTAGCCATAATGAGAAACAAGAAGTTGATGAAGAACTAGAAGATATCATTGCTATGATTGCTAAAAGAGAAAAGAAATGAAAAGGAAAATATGAAGGACAACTTGCATTCAAATGTTTTTCATGCAACAAGATTGGTCACTTTGCATCTAAGTGTCCCACAAGAGTCAAGAAGTTTAGATCTGATTACAAACCTAAATATAAGAAGGAATGTTACCATGCTGAAGAAGGTGTAACTAATGAAGATTCAGGACAGGATGAAATTGGATTTTTTGCCCTTGGAGACATGGAAAAGTTACTTGAGGAAATGGACATTGCAGATGAAAAGGAAGAACAAGAGTTAGCCCTAATTTCCAAAGTAGACATCAGAATAGATTGGATCATTGATAGTGGATGCTCTCACCATATGACAGGTGACAAAGACAGATTTGTTCATTTAGAAAAATACAAAGGTGGTATGGTTAGATTTGGAGATAACACTCCTAAACCTATCATAGGTAGATGTTCTATCACTTTGGATGGAAAGAACAAGACAGATGATATTATGTATGTTGATGGATTACATCATAACTTGCTAAGTGTTGGACAACTACTTGACAAAGGTTATCATTTGGATTTCAAAGACAACAAGTGCATCATTAAAAAAAAGGATGGAGACATGATTGCATCAGGCTCCAAAACAAAAGGTAATATTTTTTAGCTCAATTCACATGTCAATTGTTTTGTTGCAAAAGTGGATGATAGTAAGTTATGGCACAAGAGACTCTGTCATATCAATTTTGATAACATAGTAACGATAAGTAATGTCAAGGAAGTCAGAGATCTTTCAAGTATAGCAAGACCAGTTGACACAATGTGTAGGGAATGTGTTATGGGAAAGAATGTAAGGAGTTCTTTCAGAAGCAAGCAGAACTCAGCTGAAAACAAATTGGACCTAATACATACAGATTTATGTGGTCCTACCTGGTGGTACCCTAAATTTTGATAATTTAGAAGTCTCAATCCATTATCAAGAAGTATGTTTCTCCATTAAAAAAAGATCAAAGGAAGGAAGCTTTATGACACAAATAAATAGAACTAACTAATCGAAGCCTTCAGGAAATGCTGAAATTTAGACTTGCTACGAAGATGATTTTGACAGAGGATAAAGATGGTCGAATTTTAAAAATTTAAAAATGACCCAGTTTGGGAAATCAAATTTCCTATCTCCAAAAGAAATATTATCTTTTCATGAGGTGTTTTGGATTTTCAACCAAAGCCAAATCCGAAAGTTAGGTAGTTATTTTTTAGTTAGTTTATTGTTTTTTCAAAATAATTTGTAATTAGAGTTGTGTCTTTTCACCCTAAAAAGGTGTGAAAGCCACTCAAAAACATATATATACATAATGTAAAATGTAAAGAGAAGGGAATACAATATAATAAAATTTCACATATTTGGATAGTTTTTAATCAACAAGTATAACATGGACCTCGACGTACGATTTTTTCAAAATTAATAAAGATAAGTCTTTTTTCTTTCACATGTGTAATAGTTTCATTATCATTTTACAATTATTCCCTCGGATAAACCAATAGAACTTCTTAAAAGTGATAGTTTGATGTGCATGCTTCCTTATTTGATTCATAGTCTATATTTTCAATTGGTTTTCTCATTTTGCATGGTTAAATTCTATTGATTGAGGCCTTAGTCAATTGGTCTATCATCTGAGAA
>MU228356.1:324787-364435 GCA_018584345.1 Thuja plicata | reverse complement strand
TAACACCTTTGAAGTGATAAGTTTTCTTATAAAACTGTCTCTGAGGTTGAACATAAGATTGGAATGATCTTGACTCTATTGCCCATGGTAGAATAAGGCACTGGTCTAATCATTATTTGGATTATAGGTATTCAGTTCATTGTTTATAGTTTTAAGATATCTTATCTATCTATTCATTTCAAATTACATACACATTTACTAAATATTCTTTCAATTACTTAAAGTATTTCAGTTTACAGTTCATGATATATTACTTTCAATTAGATTTCTTTCAAGTTCCTTTCCATACTTGAGAGAGAAGGTTGAAGTGTTTCTTATCTACTATAAAAAGCCTTGTAACTTGAAGGATAAGTCAAGGTATAGGTAGGCCTACCAGCCTTGGTTTTGTAGAGCTAGAATTGCACAAGTTCCAACCTTGCTTTGGTTGTGACTGGTTAGTTGGCCAAATCACTTGGGTTTCCAAGCATTGGATTGGAAAGTATATAGGAAATCCAATTTAGCATTTTTGGGTACCAACACTACCCAAACAATATCATACTATGAAGAAAGGTATTTCATTTTGTTTGTTGATGAATTTTCAAGGATGATGTGGGTTGCGTTCTTAAAAGAGAAGTCAGAAGCCTTTGAGAAGTTTAAAATATTCAAAGCTAAGGTTGAGAATGAGTCTGGACTAAAACTGAAATGTCTGAGATCAAATAGAGGGGGAGAGTTCACCTCTGATCAGTTTTATGATTACTATGAAGAACATGGAATAAAAAGGCAGTTGAGTGCTCCTAGAACCCCACAACAAAATGAGATTGTAGAAAGGAGGAACATGATTATACTTGATATAGCACGCACTATGATGATTGAAGGAAAAGTTGAGCACACATATTGGAGAGATGCAGTAAATACATTAGTCTATACTATCAAAAGAACTCAAATAAGGCCAAGCACATATAAGACACCATATGAACTTTGGTTTGGTAATATACTTACAGTGAAGTATTTCAGAATTTTTGGCAGCAAATGCTACATCAAGACAGATGATGGTGTTCGTAAGTTTGATGCTATAAGTGATGAAGGTATTTTCCTTGGTTACTCTACAAAAAGCAAAGCATATAGATGTTTCAATTTGAGATTGAAAAATATAATTGAAAGTACTCATGTAAAAATTGATGAAAATTTTATGGTTCAAGAGAGGTACTATAAATATGCACCTATGATTGAAGATGAACCCAAGCCTAGCAGCAAAAATACTGTTATTGAAGAAATGTTTGATTGCACTGATGTCTCATGCAATGACCCTGAATCAAGCAGAGAAGAATCACAGATTACAGAAGAAGAAGTAACACCTAAGGTTCCTAAATTCACATCTAGATACCACTCTAAAGATGATATCATTGGAGATCAGAGCAGCAGTGTGTTGACCAGATCAAAAGCAAAAATTCTATCAATGGATGAAGAGGTATGTCTACTTTCACAGATTGAACCCTTAAGTGTTGAAGATTCTTGTAATGATTCTGATTGGAAGAATGCAATGAAAGAAGAATTAGATAAGATAATTAAGAATGAGACATGGGAATTGGTTCCTAGACCCAGTGATAGAAATGTGATTGGAACAAAGTGGATCTTTAGAAACAAGATGAATGAAGAAGGTACAGTAGTAAGAAACAAAGAAAGCTTGGTATGTAAAGGATATGCGCAGAGAGAAGGAATAGACTACACTTATACATTTGCCCCTGTGAACAGACTGGAAGCCATTAAATTATTCTTGGCCTATGAAACATTCAAAGACTTTAAAGTTTATCAAATGGATGTAAAGTTAGCTTTCTTGAATGGTGACTTGAAGGAAGAAGTGTACATAGAATAGCCTGAAGGATTTAATATTTTAGATAAACTAGACATGGTATGAAGATTGAAGAAAGAACTCTATGGTCTTAAACAGGCCCCAAGAGCTTGGCATGAGAGACTTGATGGTTATCTTACCAAGATTGGATTCAAGAAAGGTGCAACAAATTGTAACCTATTCACAAGAGACACACCTGATGGATTACTACTAGTTTCCATATTTGTTGATGACATTATCTTTGGAGGTAATGACAAGCTTAGTGTAGCATTTGCACAAGAAATGCAGAATGAATTTGAAATGAGCATGATTGGTCCTATAAAATACTTTTTGGGACTAAATGTAAAGAAGACAAATAAAGGTATATTCATTAATCAATCAAAATATGTGAAGGAAATATTGAAAACCTTTAAGATGGAAGACTATAAGCCAGTATGCACCCCTATGATAACAAGAAGAAAGCTTTCAAAAGATGATGATTCCACAGCAGTTGATAAGACATTGTACAAATCTATGATTGGAAAACTCATTTATCTAACTCAATCTAGACCTGACATATCTAATGCAGTTGGCACTGTTGGAAGATTTGCAGCTGAACCCAAGAAGAATCACCTAATGGAAATCAAGAAAATATTTAGATATCTAAAGGGAACTATAGACTATGGTTTATGGTATCCTAAATTAGAGAATGTACAACTTCATGTGTATACAGATGCAGATTGGGTAGGATGTATTGATGATAGGAAGAGTACTTTAGGAGGAGAAATATTTCTTGGAGATAGGTTGGTTTCTTGGATAAGCAAGAATAAGAACTATATTTCTTAGTCAACAACAGAAGCTGAATATGTTGCAGCAGCATGGAATTGTTCAACCATGGTTTGGGTCAAACAGATGGTTAAAGACTTGGGTATTTAGGTTGATTATCCTATTATGATTCACTATGATAACACTAGCACTATTAACATGTCTAAGAACCCTGTGATGCATGCAAAGACAAAAAACATAGAGATCAAGTACCATTCTCTAAGAGAAAAGGTTGCAGACAAAGAAGTGAAATTGGACTATGTGAGCACCAAAAAAAAATTGACAGATATTTTCACAAAACCTTTATCAAAAGATACTTTTGAGTATCTCAGAGAGAAGTTGGGAGTAATTCCCTCTCCTAAGTCTAATTAGAGAATACAGGAAGAACATCAGTCCTTTGTGACTGATAAATGGTTGACTACTCTACTTCTGGGGTAGTACTTGTGCCTAATGGTTTATGGTTCCCTTTTCCATTGATGTCAAAGGTGGAGTATATAGTAAGGGGGAGCATATACTCTGGGGGAGTATAAAAATAGTCAAAAGAACTGAAGCAGTGTAGAGGAATATTTGATCAGGATATTGAGAAGATTGTAAAAGAAAGAAGACACCATATTCTGAAGATGTTTTTAATATCATATATTGCCATCAATGTCAAAGGGGGAGAATGTTGGAGATTTGTTGTTGTGTAGTTGATTGATTGTATGTTTGTCATTGATGACAACATATAATATACGGTAGTGATTTTGTATGTACTCATCAGGATAATGATATCAAGCCTTGTGTTGATATATTTAGATTGTAGATGTGTTTAGTATGTTATGTTCATACACACAGACTCAGATATGAAGTTTCAGTCAAGTTGTGTAATTTTTTTATTGGCAGTTACAGTTCTGGAAGAGTATCTATTCAGAGCTGATGCATTTAATGTGTTTCTTGAGTTGCACCTATCTTCAAGATATGCATGTGTATATTCATGATTAGTTATGAGTTAACTATGTTTGGTTAAACGCGCCTATCATGTAACATCAGGATCGTGCTATTTGAGATGATTTGGTGAAGCCGACTTAGTGAAGCGTTGCATCTGTTCAGTTTGTGTTGCGCAAACTTAATATTGTTTGCATGCTTAGTTTAGCTGACAAAGATGTTGTTGAAGTGTTTCCAAGGGCTGACATGACCCTCTACTTTAAAGAAGATACTTATAGTAGTTCATTTGTAAACGCACAGTGTGAATGATACGAAAAGAGATAGAAAATGTACAGAGCAAAATATCAGTTGTGGTTCATTCATCAAGAGTCCATGTGAAGAAGCAGTAGAAGATTATAATACATTGGAATTGATCAAGACAGTAGGTCTACTCTACAGTTCATCATCAGATATAGTGCATATCTATTCTACAAAAGGTTGTAGCCTTCACCATTGAAGTAGTGAGCTTTTGGACAATGATTCCTCACACCTAACAGAGTTATTTGTAAAAGACTCCTAACAGGGTTAGACCCTTAACCAGGTCACTATACTTATTGCTTTGTAAAGAACAACTCCTAAATAGGGTTGCAAGATCTTCTAACAGGGACTACTATAAACAAGTATAGTTCATTGTGGGTGCTATTCCCACCAGGGTTTTTACCATTTGGTTTCCCCATAATCAAATTGTGTGTTGTGTACTGTGTTATCTAAATGAGCATTTACTTTATTGTATTCTGAAGTTAATAAGGGACAAGAATTAAATTGGTTGATAACCGATTCACCCCCCCCCCCCTCAGTTATCCTTTGGGACTATTCTGACATCCTATTCCTAATTCTAATCTTTACACCTAGCTATAGCCAAAACCCTAGCCCTAACATTATATAAACCCTAACTATGATCATAATCCCAATCCCAATCCTAACCCTAAACTCTAACCATAATTTTTACTATAATTATAACCTTAACCCTTACCCAAACCCAAACCGTAATCAAAGCTCTAACCCTAACCCTAAACATTGTGTAAACTCTAACAATATATGAATTTTAACCATAACCGTAAAGCCTATTCCAAACCATAACCATAACCCTTACTCTAAACCAAACCATAATCCTGACTATAATTATAACCCTATCCTTGATTCTAATCCTTATCCTTACCCTAACTTTTATGTAGCCCCTTAACATAATTCTCACCTTGACATTAAACCCTAATCATGATTATAAACTCAACACTAACGCTAAATCATAACCCTAACCCAAATCATGACCAAATCTAAATCCTCGCCCTACCCCTAATTATAATCTGAATCCCAACCCTAATAATAATTGATTCCCCACACTTAACAGTAACCAAAACCCTTTTCATAACTTGAAAACCTATTATAATTATAATCCAAACCCTAACCCTAACCACAATTCTACCCCTAACCCTAACATAATTCTCACCCTGACATTAAACTCTAACCATGACCATAAACACAACCCTAACACTAAACCCTAACTACAATCATAACGATAAATCTAAACCAAACCCTAAACCTAACCCAAAATTGCTATAATTATAATCCAAACCCTTACCCTAACCATGATTCTACCCCTAACCCTAACATAATTCTTACACTGACACTAAACCCTAAACGTGGTCATAAACCCAACCTTAACACTAAATTGTAATCCTAATCATAATAATAAATCTAAACCGAACCCTAACCCTATTCCTAACACTAACCATGATATAAACCTCAACGCTAAATGATAAACCTAGTCATATGAACTTATTTAATGTGATATGTGTGACATGACTCCTACTAGCAAATATATATAGCCTATATATAAAATACGCCAAGATGTATTGAGGCATTTAATTTTTTCATCATTCCACTATAATAAAATATAAAGTTAAAAAAAATTCAAACCCTAACACTCGACAATTTATAACTACAACTACACAATTGTAAGCTTAACCACAACCCTAATCTTACTAACCCTAACCCTACCCCTTACCCCAACAATAACCTGAAATGTAACACTAACTATGACGTTAATCCTAACTCTAAACCTACATCCTAACCCTAATTATGGTGTTAATCCTAACTCTAAACGTACATCCTAACCCTATCTACAACCTTAATCTTACCGAGGCGCCTATTTTCATCAACCCTAACCCACACACACAAACCTTGGAATTTGATAAAAGAAAGATTACTTTCGCACACACACACACACATATATAAAAAGAGAGAGAGAGAGAGAGAGGGCTTTATAATAGAAATAATCTTTTAAAATTGATTGTACCGCTAAAAATATCTATTCCAATATTATATGATAAGGATACGAATGGACATAAAAAAAAAAAAAAAACTCATAATAATTTCAATTTAGTGGTAAAAGAAATAGAAATAAAGCAAGCAAAAGTTTGAACAACGAAGCGGCATCAATGGAGAGGATTGTTATAAGACACGCGTCTTTATCCAATTCTTTGCTTTGGTCTTCGAATGAAGTTGTTTCTCAATATAATCCCAAAATGCTAAGCAGAAAAATCAGATCATATGAACATGGATATTTTAAAGCTTTTTTCTTCCTCATCCTTCTCAATTTCAGCAGCGCTACCACTCGTACCACTGCTAACTTGTATTTATTTCTTCAGTGAACCAAAGGCAAAGCAGCCGTCGGGGCCGCGAGGGCTCCCTCTTTTGGGTAACCTCTTCCACCTCGGTTCGAATCCCCACCAGTCCCTTTCCAACCGCTACGGCAGAGCGGCGACGGATATTCTCCTGTACAATAGAAGTAACATCTTCTGGTCTCCTCAATGCCCTTTCCTCATAAAACAATGCATTTTCCACCTCTTGATCCCCAGTTATAAAACAATTGAAAACAAATAATGTTGACTTATAGTGTAGTCTAGTCTATTTGTGAACATCAAATAGATGAAAAAACAATATCGAATTCTTATCCCCTAACGGAATAACATGGATAGATTTAACTATCGAGCTGACATGGATGAAAACGCTATCAAGTTTCATCCAACAGTTGCGCTGGGCATTATATTTGTTGTATGTAGATGTTAGATTATTCATATATTTAAACATATTATAATATTTTATTCTATAATTAATCACGAGGCTCTTTCCACTTATTTATTTTTTCTTGGCCCACAATTTTAAATCAGATTTATTTTTTCTTTTTTCTGTTATGAAGTTAAAATATATTTATAGAAGAGAATAAAGATTTAATTTTCTTTAAGAAAATAGTGTCTTTTAAATTGTTTTTTTCTAATTAATTATATATTGTGACAAAGAAAGAATCTAGAATTTAACGTAAGGTTTGTGGCATGTTAGACTTTTTGTATTATGGATATCTTTATAATCAAATTTGAATAAATGATATTTGCTTGAAGATTACCAAAAAAAATGTTTGAATTTTTTTCTAGAAGTTATAAGAGATCTCACTAATTTGGAAAATGGTGCTTAGCAAATAAATTTATTTGTCTACAATTTATTAACCATTATCTAACTAAGAGACCCACTTATGTTATGACATAACCTTATCTACATAAAAATGACATATTTAACTATATAATCTACCTTATTTTTTCATGTAATTTAATTTGAACGCAATGAATTTTTAGAAACTTTAAGGATTTTTTGGATTTGAGTAAATGATTCTCAACAAATAAATATGTGCTTCTATAACCAATAAGACATTATGCCACTAAGGGGACCACTTCAAAAGTTACATAACACTATTAATATAAAAATAATAATATCATATTAGACTATATATATTATTATGGAACAAGCCATTGAACCAATATAATGTTATTACCTTTATCAAAATAATGATTTGAAGGAGATTATACACTTTGTTGAGACATAAAAGTTTTGAAAAGTTATCATTTCCTTGTTAGGATGATCTATAGACCAATGACCCATCTTCTTGCAATGAAAACACACAAAGGGGATAGACTCAAATTCCACAACTTGAGACAAAGCACCAAGCTTAGAGTTTATGTTGATTTCCAATGGAAGATTAGTAGATTGGTTGATATTAAGACAAATTTAAGCATAAATCAATCTTTTCCATGAGGCGTTCATATTATCAACAGATCAGACCTCATCAAAGAAAGTAGCTAGACCTTTGAAGACCTCCCCATCCTAATATTCAAGAGGAATATCTGGAAGCCTTACCCACAATGGGGAAACATCACAAGAATAGTCCTTAGGATTGAACCCTAGCTCCCACCTCTTGAGGAAATGGTTGAAAAATGCAAAATCCAAGGTCCACTAGAGAGAACAATTGCTAAATCTTCTTCCCAAGTAAAAGAGAATGAACAAAAACCCTTCTCCATAGCCACGACATCCTGTTGGCATTTATTCTTAAATTTATAGCTATTGAGGCATGAATCAGCTCAATATTTGGGTGCTTCCCAGAAAACTTCCCAACAAGACAACAATCCATCGTAGAGATCCCGTTATTCATAATTGAATCTAACACAAAAGTAGAAAAGGTGTGGGAAAAAGGGTTGGCAAAATGAGAAACATGGGAAACTCCATTATCTTTGATGTGACAGCCAAAAAACTATGTCCATTTATAATTTTTGATAACTCTTGCCTCTTTAAATTGGATCTCTTGCACCGAATCTAGAGAACTAGCCACACACATACATTTTCTAGCACTAAGAGAGAAGATCGAGGAGCCTTACAATCAACTGTGGATTCCTTACTAAAGTCACAATCTGGCCTATAAGAAGGATAATAATTGCCACCTACATGCATGCTCAACATCATCAGGTGATTCCCCATCCTCACTACCATCAGAAGTGTTCTTCATTTCGTTTATCATGTTTACATTGTTGGTATATGTGTTAGAAATTGATATGATTAATTTGTTGAGAAACAACTTAATATTGATATTTAAGTTTGATTTACATCATTATATTTGTTATGGTCTAATAATTAGAATAGCATGTGTGCAAAATTATAATATTTTATTTAGTTTTGCGAGATTGTGAGCTACATGTTGTTAGAACAACTTGTTTAGGTAAATGAGTTTTTATAGGTGGGTGTGCTAATTCATGTATAATTTAGGAGATAACAATCCTATTAATATGTATTGAATGAAGGTGGGAACATAGAGAATAGAGAATAGAAGCATCATATATTTTTGTGTTTAATTATTTTAATCTTAGATTTCCTTCGCTTATATTTTTTGCATGGTATCAAAGCAGGCATATGTCTTGCATTATCAAGTTGAACATCATCTTTCCTATAAATTTGGATAATTTTTTCATCATTTCAAGTCATATTTTATGCAAAATGACACACATCCAAAGGTTGCAAAGACCATTCTTAGTGCTATAGATTTTGCAATTTACAATCATCAACTAGAAGTTTACTCTAAAACTCTATGTTTCTGCATTGTTTATGGATGAGAACCATCAGGATAACACTAATATCTCAATGTAGAAATGCCTAAATCCCTATCTTTATAGCAACATATATTTTCCAACTGAATCTTTTGTGCCCTAGTCATTGTTTGGGGCGTATGATTGAGCCTAATTTGGACAAGCTTTGATAACAACACAAACTTTTCCTTTTGTTGTACACCACTAGATTTGAGGTCATACATAATTTGTAGAAAGTCCTTTCTTCCGGTGTCCTCGCCTGGGCTTAACCGACACACTTCTAAGCTAGCAATTTAGGTACATGGCCCACATCTCCCAATGAAACTCCATTTCTATCAATTTTACATTTTTATTTCAAATTTATTGTTGTGATTTTCATTTTTGTTGACTCTACCATTTCAAACCATTTTATCTACTACGCTCTATGATATTTATCCCACATATGTTGGATAATTGTTGGGTAATAATAAGAAGGGAGTTATAATATTATAAAGAGGAATACAATGCTTTAAAGGGAACCATGTAGTGAGCTTTATACCCCCATTCATCATGGTGCTTCTTCAAGCTCTTGGCTTGATGAAGAGAATCACCCAACCCGATTGAATCTAAGAAAGGAATGAAATCCCCAATCCTAAAACAACCACCCTAGGGTAAGAACTACTTCATTTAACTGTCTAAAATGTCTGGCCTCTACGCTATTGTCATCATATAATTTCATCCTGAACGTAGAGAGGTGGAAAATAGAGTGTTTTCGCAGCGTGGGCCACTGGGAGTGGGAAGACATGGTGATATTGCTCCTTAGTACAGGAGAATGTCTGCTACCACTCTTATCTTTTTCGTTCTCTTAGAAAAATCGGAATCAAACGTCTTTACAATAACAGTTGTCAACAAATTCATTCTTACACGCTTTTAACAATGCAAAATTCACGATTTAAGTTATTTCTGTTATTTTGTCACAGCGTATGAATGAAATTTCTTAGCAGTTTCGTCCATTTGATCAGTTTAACGGTTAAATATTCTATGGTATTCTCTGTATATAAGTTTGCTATTCATTTTTCAACTATTTCATGATCACAAATGGACGAAACTGTACTTAAAAATATTTATATAAGATTTTTAAATTTGAGAAATAGTATTCAATAAATAATTACATTTTTCTCAGTCAATTATACAATTCGATGGCTGTATTAGCGATTTTTTTCACTAGAAATTATTAGACCTTACATATTTTCATATTATTTATTATATATTGATATCAATTTTAAAAGATTTATTATATATTGATATCAATTTAGAATCTCATTAAAATAAAATATACAGCATATGAACTTAGAAACCTGCTTAATTAATTTCATAATTTTTATATATTATTAATTTATAATTATGTTCTTATTTTATAAATTTTTAGCACAAATAACAGTCTCTATATGATTTATTTTATATTATTATTTATTAAGATTTTTTAAGATTATTTTATTAGTTTATTATATCTTTTATTTATGAATAAATTGTTTTTTTAATTATAAATTTTATTTAAAAACTTGAAAGTTTCAATTTTACATAATAATACATGTTCTAATTATATGTTGACCTTATTGATCATATATTAGAATTATACTTAAAGATTTTTAAAAATGACATTTATGTAAAATTTATCTTCAAATTTTTCTTTTTGTATTAGATATAGTTAGATCATAGAAACATTACAAAAATCGAGAGGTTCCAAGAGAGTTACAACTAAGAGAGCCCTCCACAGCGGAGGCAAACACTCTCACCAAGAATATTACAGTGATCACAAAATATAGTTAACTACGATCAACATAAAACATGAAGAGTACAACTGAGAATAACAAAGAGACTAGTGCAGAATGTCACTGTGGGTATCAACCCACGCCGTCCATCCCAAAGGTCCCTCCATCCAAGCCATGTTCTTCAACTCTTGTATATGTGTGAGCATGAGGTTTTGGTTTTTTTTAGATTTGAGATTCTTCCTGATTTCCTTATTAAGTTTAAGACAGGGCTTCTCAAAGGTCTTGAAGTCCTTCATATTTCTTTGCCATTCATAACCATGCTTAAGTTCATAGATGAAGAAAGTAGCATGGCCATCTTTGAGAAACCTTTTCAGCTCATCTTTGTCCAACATCATCGTAATATGGACCTGCACAAAAATTTTAAAATAAGTGAGTCTAAGAAAGGACTCAGTAAGAAGCCTGGGGGTGTCCTAGTACTTCTCCTCTTTCCTGCATTTCCAAATCAACCAAATAATATTAGAAGACAGAATATTCCAAAAAAGATTAGTGTCCTTATTAATGTCATTGATATTACCAGTGATAATTTCCAAAATATGAACCTCCATAGGATAATAGATACCAAACATATTCCAAACTTTCCTAGCAAAAATACAGTCAAGAAGAATGTGCCTGCCAGTTTCCGGCATTTTACAAAAGCTACAGCATTCACTTGTGTGCTTATTCCCTCTAATGGGTAACCTGTCCAGAATGACCAGCCATTTAAAACATTTAATTTTAGGGTCAATGGATCCTTTCCAAAGTTTATTAAAAAGCTTATTCCAATCTTTGAGATCAAGGGAGGCGTACCAAATCAGGTTAACATGGTTAATGATGGAATTATTATATCCAATAACCTTATAAATATTCATAGCTTTGATTTTGGATAGAACAACTCCATCAGGCCATTTACACTGAAGGAATCTATGAGAGTCAACATTGTAGTCAGAAGGAAGGTTCAGTATAGCCTTGGCAATCATGTTATAAGTTTTCTTTTGAGAAGGAGGGATGCCATATCTACTCCAAATATCTTCCCAGGTGATGAACGTATCATTTTCAAAGAGAGAAACAAGTTGAGAAATGCCAAGATTGTTCCAATGCCTAGCAAAGCACCCTTGGGAGAGGGCAAGGGGTTTACCAGACAAGTGGAGGTTCCACCAAATGGATCTTTCACCATATAAATACTTATCATCATGGAAATCCTTATTGGAAATATGACATTTAATAAGATCCCAAGCTTTCCAAATGGTTTTGAACACGGCAGAGCCTTGAACAGCAACAGGGAAATCACCAAGAATCAAATCACAGAAGGGGAGTTTCTTCCAACTTTTAGCATGCTTAGGAACACCCCTTTCAATATTATGCCTAACAAGGATTTTCCACGGATCATAACCATTCATAGAATGAAAGATCCATTTGGCAGCTAGGGCCACCCCTTGAGTTTTAAGATCTTTCAGCCCCAAACCCCCCATGAGTTTATCAGTATGGCACCAAGCCCAATTAACAAAATGGATTTTTTTACCACCTTTGCCATCAGACCACAGGAAGTTTCTGACAGCCTTTTGAATTTCATGAATCTGATAGTTACTGAACATCCAGGCAGAGGAGAAATAGATGTTATAAGAAGAGAGGATTTTCTGACATACTTGAACACGCCCAGCTAAAGATAAAAATCTGTTATGCCACTTGCCCAGTTTATTGGTGATTTTTTCCTTGATCCAGAGCCACATATCCTTGAGGGAGGGTTCAATGGAGAAGGGAATACCAAGATATTTAACAATCATGTGCGGACCACCCCATTGAAAGTTATGAATTTTAAACCAGTCGGGAGGGTCATCCAGTCTACCAAGACATATAGACTTGGCTTGCGAGATCTTGGCACCAGAAATGGAACAAAAGAGGTTAAGTTTGGCTTGGAGGCAGTCAAAATTGTTCGCAGAGAGCTCAAGGTAAATGGCAGTATCATCAGCAAACTGGGAGTTGATAAGTACATCATTATTGGGGAGGGATATGCCTT
Organism: Thuja plicata; assembly: GCA_018584345.1. Lineage (NCBI taxonomy): Eukaryota > Viridiplantae > Streptophyta > Pinopsida > Cupressales > Cupressaceae > Thuja > Thuja plicata. Next base: position 351,631 of record MU228356.1, on the reverse strand, counting down.
TTACAAGGGGAGACAGGGAATTATCTCTCAGAATGTAATGTAAAGCTTCAGAGGCAATGACAAAGAGGGCAGGGGCCAAGGGGCAATCCTGTCTGATGGATCTCCCAAGCGGGAAGGCCTCGGAGAGAGAGCCATTAACATCCACATGGGCCATAGCATCTTTAAGCAGAACTTGTACCAAGTCACAGAAGACTTTAGGGAAGCCAAAAGAATTAAGCATCATAACAATAAACCTCCATTCAATTCTATCATAGGCCTTTTCAAAGTCCAGGAGCAGCAAGGCCGAGTTCTGTTGGGAACAAGAAGCCCAGTTCATGGCTTCCCATCCAGTGATGAGGTTCTCAAGAATAAACCTACCCTTGATAAATCTAGTCTAGGAAACAGAGATAAATTTAGGAAGGATGTCGACCAATCTAACAGCCAGGGTTTTGGCTAATAGCTTGTAGGAGACATTGAGGAGGGTGATAGGCCTCCAATTTTTAATAAGAGCTTTCTCCCCATCCTTGGGGATGAGTTTAATGATCCCCGTATTAATAGTCGATCCCAGCGTACTGTTAACAAGAGTTTCAACATAAATTTTTTGTAGGTCTTTGGAGATCAAGTCAATGTTGGCTTTGAAGAACTCCACCGGGAGGCCATCCGGCCCAGGAGCCTTGTCATTATGCAGGGAGTTAATAGCCTTAATGATTTCACTAACAGAGATATCTTGGGAGAGAAGATCAGCATCCTTGCTGGAAACCATATTAGGAATCAGGGGAGAGCAAATACCTCTTAATCTTTCAGCCTCCTTAGAGTTCTCAGAGGAAATTTTTTTTTTGTAGTAATCAGCAAAGGTACTTTTAATGCAATCTTGATCAGTCACAATGTTATTGTCAACAATGATTCTGTCAATAGATTCATTAGCATGCCTATGTTTAATAAGGTTAAAGAAGAATTTAGATCCACGGTCACCATTGTGAATCCAATTAGCCTGGGCTCTAATCCTCTCCCCTCTAATCTTGAACTGTTGATGTTTTCTGAGGGCAGCTTTGGTAGAGATAACAGAGGCAGTAAAAGCATGGTTAGCAGGAGACGATTGGGCATCGGCTTCAGCACTTTGAAGATCAACAGAAAGTTTTTGCTCAGAGAACCTATAGTCCTTGGCACGTTTCTGACAAATGGTTTTAAGGAGACCTTGCCAAGCCAACAGGTTCCTCTCCCAACGATGGGAGTGAGAGGAGGAAGGGAAATTCAAGAAATTAATATGCCTAATGATAGAAATGGCAGCCAAGACATCCTCATCCTGGAGTAGACTACAATTAAGAATAAATTTTGAATCAGTAATCCTATAGCGGGCCAGAGAATGGATAAAGCCAATGTGGGAAGAAATAGGGAGATGGTCGGAAAGGGCACTGGAGGTGGTAGTAACGGAATTCTCTTGGTTATCAGGAATGAAGGAGAAGAAGTTTTTAGTACAGTAAAACCGGTCTAATCTAGAATAGATCCTTGAATTGCCAAGTTGATAATTGCACCAAGTGTGCCATAAACCATGGTTAGAATTTTTGTTGCCATAGAGAGGATCAAAGAGATTTTTAACATTCTTCATCCTAGCCCAGTGGGTTTTTTCCTGATCTTTCCAGGAGAAGGGGAGCCCTCCAGACTTGTCATCCTGAGATTCCACCATATTGAAATCACCACCAACAATCCAAGTGATATCGGGCAAGTTACTAAGCCATTCTCAAAGAAAAGCTCTTTCTTCAGGATCATTCGAGGCATAAATGGAACAAATGTCAAATTCAACATTGTTATTAGAGATGGTAATCCAAACGGCCCTATGACAGGGTGAGGTACCATGATTAGTAATATCCTTTCCCCATTTAGGGTTAACCAGTAAAGTAGAACCACCTCTGCCCCTAGGGTGAGATGTGTAAAACTTAATAGCATCTTTCCATATGTAACTAAGATTAGTATCCAGAACAAAGCCAATAGCCTTAATTTCTTGCAGCATAAGGAAATCTAAGGAGTTATAATTATTGAGGAACCTTTTGATCACAAATTTTCTATCAGGGGATTCGAGCCCCCGTATGTTCCAGGAGAGGATATTCATGACTTAACATGTGTAGAGGAATTACACTGGGCAGTCACTCCATCAAATGGAGCCATAATAACAAGGAGAGCCTCTCCATTCTTTTTGTTTAAGGGATTCTTATTCTTTGATCCAACCGGTCTCCCCCGTCACTTCGAGGCATGAATGTCAACATTAAATTCATCCTCATAATTTGACACATCAGGGGTAAGGGTGTCAATCACCAACGATTGTCTAGTCTAAATGGGAACGGGGATAGAGATAGTTTTAGAGGAACCAGCCAGGATAACTTGCACAGAAAAATCATCTTCAAGTTCATGGAAGGTTTTAGGTGGGAGTTCATGGTTAGATGCATGGGAACAGGGCTTAGCAAAGGGCTTAGGATTGGTAGCAGAAGATTCAATAGAGCCGCTACTATTAACACAAACATCATGATTGTTATGACCAGGTGAGGATGCGGGAACGATAGCCAACAATCCAACCTTGGGGGTGCGTCTCCTACGTTTCTTAGTAACAGTGTGGAAACCGTCATTAGGTGGTGAGATGTCAGTCAAGGCAAAAAAAATGGGGAAGGCTAATGGAGTTTGGGACGGAGAACAAGAAGGGGAGAGGATGTTAATGTCCGAAGAGAGATTCACAGAGCGGACAAAATTTTCATCATTGGAGACCAAAGGGACAATATTGGGAGGCGGCTTGGTCTGCAGAGGAATAGAGTTCAAAGAGGGCTTCTTCCTAATGATCAGGCAATCTTTCCTAAGGTAGCCCTCTTTGCAACAGAGGAAACAAGCATTCAGTCCTCCAAAAATTTCAATAGGGCAAGTAAAAATGTCATCCTCAATATTAACCCGAAGGTTAGGTGGAAGTTCCATACCAGACATAAGTGAAATGAGAACCCTAGCATCCATGTGGGGAACAAGTTGAGCCGTTTCATCCATTTGCACAACCTTCCCATAGGGTTCCAGAAGTTGGGGAATGAATTTCCAGAGAAAGGGAGGCAAATTTTTAACCAGGATCCATCAAGGAGCAGAGAGTGGAATGACTTCCTCATGCACAGCCTCAGGTGTCCAAGCTAGGGCATAGAACGAAGAGTTTCCGACGGTCCAATATTGTTTTTTTGAGAATTTCAACTTGAGATTCACTATTAACAAAGAAAATCACATACAATCCTTTTTGCAATTGTCTATAGAATGAAATACGCAACCCTAGTTTTAAATTCCAATAATTGTGAAACCAAACATCCAAGAAGTTGCGCGGAGGACACTTATCAATATCCAGTGTAGAAAAGAAAATAGCATGGTCATGAAGTCTATTCTTTTCCTTCTTAATTTCAACAAGCATTTCTGAATTAGGAGCAAGGGGGGGGGGGGGGGGGCAACAAAACATCCCCAGGAGTCTTAGCGAGTTCAGAGGGTCCGAGTCTGGGATCCAGGCTAAACTTGGCGTTGGCATCAATGGCTGAGACCTTGCTTACTACTGCCTCAGAGAAGGATTTCGTATTAGCAAGATTGGCGATGTTTGATGAGTTTTTAATGGCCTCGGGTTTGGGATCTGAGGGTTTAATTCCATAGGGTACGGCCTCTGTCGGAGGACAGAGGCCATTGCTATTTGCTATGTTCATCCTACAAGCATTAAAGGAAAAAAAAAAAAAAAGGAGAGATCACACCTGGAACATGCGGGTCGCCGGAGGAAGCCAGTTGGAAGCCACCACCCGGTGGGAAGACGCCGGAAAACGCCACCTCACAAACGAAAGGAAGAGAACGCAGATCAAACCACCGTAAACGCAGATCTATCTTCAAAATTTTTAATTAAAAAAATTAAATTTATTAAATATACTAAATCTTATCCATAAAAAAATGCATATATAAATCCCTAAACATTTAGATTAATCAACCCTTAAAATTAAAAGTTAAGGCATCAAGTTTTAATTTATCAAATTTACTAAATGCTCTAAAAGAAAAACATATAGACAAATCACAGATTCAACTAATGAGTGTAAAATGGTTACGAATATACGAGGTCACAATATTTGATTTATGATAAAATAGGAACCACAGATCTCTGAAAGCTAGGAAAGAAACGAGCGTTCTAAGAAGAGGAGAGGAGGTGTAAGAGATGGGATTATACAGGAAATATTTACTCTAAGTCCTCATAAAGGGAAGGAGGCAAACGATTAGTGGCGAAGAGAGTGAGAGGAACTTTCCTGTGAATTGAGACCTCCTATTTCTCACACATGTCCAAATCTTGGGGTTGCTGGACAGAGGGAAGCGACCAATCGTATGCATGAACAAAGCTTGCAAGTGCGAATTGTATCATACGGAGTCCCAGATTATAACCCGGGCACCTTCTTCGCCCTGCGGCAAACGGTATTATTCGAAAATCTCGTCCGTCCAGATTTACGGGATTCTCCACAAAGCGATCCGGATCAAACTCCAGCGGATTATCCCACGATTTTGGATCCCTTGCAACGGCCCAAACATTCACCATTACGTGTGAATTAGGGGGAATGAAATGCCCCATTATTTCCCTTGAAGATTCTGGAGATGCGTGAGGAAGCATCAGCGGCGTTGGCGGATGCAGTCTCAGAATTTCTGTTACAACTGCTTGTAAATATTTAAGGTGAGGAAGATGAGATTCTGTTAATCTCTCTTCCATTCCAACAACTGAATCCACTTCCTCTCTCACTTTCTTCATCAGATGAGGATGGCGGATCAGCTCCGACATCCCCCATTCTACCGTTCGGGTAGCAGTGTCCGTCCCTGCGGAAATCATGTTCTGCGTTAAGCAACAAAAAAAATCAGATTTTTATCAGAAAACCTTTAAAAATCAAGAACTCTACTTTTTAACTAAAATGGGGTTTCTGAAATAATGGATTGTCGCGCGTACCAGCAAAATCCCTTTGATGTTAAGACTCTGAAAGCTGTCGGCCGTCTCCTGCAGAATCGTATTTGAGTTGATAGAAAATCTGAAGAAAGTCCTTGTCACCATCGTCCTCGCTGGGCAGAGGCCTGCGCCTCTGTTAATCCATCTTGTTCACCAGAAATTGATCAAGGCGCTTGTGCAGGCTCTTCAATTCATCAAGAGACCCACCCAAGCCAATCCGCTCTAAGAATGGAACGAAATCCCCAATCCTAAAACGAGCAGCCGTTCTCAAGAAATCGTACATTAAATCTCTGAAATGCTCGGCCTCTGCGTTATTCTTTTTTCCTATTGGTTCTTTTAAATTTTCCAGTGGTTTTAAAGTTTTTTTAAAAAGAAAATTACAAAAATTTGGCCCATCATTCCGTGGGCGATGTGTACAAATGAGCCATTGTGCAGCTGTCTTTGCAGGTGCACTATGTACGACGAAGCTGTCTTCTGCAAGCCAAGCAGTACAAAACTAGCCTTTTCTATATTTTTACTTTCATAGTTCACATGTTTGCTGCTGCATTTCCTGATATTAAGAATATTGCATTCAGACTACGTATATCATACTATACCAGGTATCAGAATAGTTGTTCAGCTTCTCTTTTAACAGAGTTTAAAAAATTTATTTCTTTCTCCATGGTATTCTCTGTTTATGTTATTTGAAATTTTGTCTTTCTCCTCTTCTTTCTTGTTATTTTAGTGGTCCAGATAACAATATTTCTGCAATTTTGAAAATGGGTTCTTTCTTTGCTACTGCATTTTGACCTGTATTTACGCTCAAAGCCCTTTCCTGGTCTTTTTCTTTTCTTTGTATTTGTCGGTGCTGAGCAAAATGGGCTTTTCCCAGATTGACAGTAAAACTGGGGAAAATTGTGTCCATAGAATTCAAATGCTTGAAATGAAATGGGTATGTTCCCAAAGGATTTAAAAGCTGAGAAATATGAAATGGGTGTGCAAGAAAGGGATTGACTAGAAAAAAAAGTAAAATGCCACGAGCGAACAAAATGGGTGTAAGCAAAAGCAAAAAAAATGGGCGTGATTGTGGCAAGATTACTTGTTAATTTTTTTAGCTTTTCCCCAGAGAAGACCGCTAACTCTTCAACAGGAAAGACTCGAGTTTTTAATAGCTCTTTTATCGGAATCTCTCTCTTTTTATTTGCTCAACATCTTAGATTTTTGTGTTGTTCGGTATTTCATGTTAGTTATTGAGCCTTTTTTTCTCGTGACAAACCCAGTTGTGTGCGCTTAAATATAACAGATTTAAAACGTCACAAGAAATACTTTCCCTGGAGCTTTTTTCTATCAGTTCTTGTCTTCTAAAGAGGAGATGCATCTACATTTTGTCGAGATATTCAGGAATGAATATTTAGATAGGTCAAAGGCTTCTTTGTCCAGTGAATGAAGGATGTTGAATGTTGAACTCATTTTTGGCCTCAAGATACAATGCAATGTCGAAATAATGTTGAAATCTTTAGTATTTATCATTTGATTATCTGCAAAATTGAAATCCCTCCCCATACTCTTCATACAACGTTCAAAAGAGTAAACAAGGATTTTATATTTGGTGTTATCCCAGCAATAAAACATCTATGCTGATGAGGAAAGATGGATAGTTTAGGGGATAATTTTACACAACCAAGGAGAATTTTTTTTAAACTCTCCCAACGGTTGAATCGCAGCAGACGGCACATTGATTTGAAAATGTAGGAGTTTTAGGGCTACTATATTCATGTGCTCGAGATATGATTTTTTGCCAATCTATTGGACGAAGATATTGGTTTTGTATTAAAGTATTTTTTCAGGCACGGGGCGAGGAACGTACCGATTTTTAACTACCTGAAAATTGTGTTTCCCTGCAATTATCAAGAACAGAGCTATTTTAGGATGAAATAAAGCAGACCAAAAAAATTATCCTATTGCGTACAGATTCCAAGAAATACAAATCACTAAACCCACAACTCAAATTGTATCGCTCTATCAACTTTGAGGAAAAAAGGGCAGACTTAGCAAGAAAAATATACAAACCCTACCACAATAGATTTGGTTTTAAAATGAGGCAAACGCAAACCCTATCCTATATGCTGCTTGAATCTGAAAAAATTGGGGCTTCAGGCCTAATCATTTTGAGCTTGAGACTCACTACGGTGACTACTTGGGAAAAATATTCAGGCATTTGAAAAGAAAATTCAATGTGAGAATGACTGAAGTCCGAGGAGCAAAGCCCACACCATAAAATGGAACATAAATACATACCTGTAAATGCAATACAGAAATCAAAGGTAAAGGCAGTGTTTCATTGACTGCAATGGCACCTTTGTTTAATGCAAACAGTAATAAAGAAATACATGTAGATGCCCTCAATGAAAAGGTCACATGCATAAGCCACTAGTCTACACTACGGGAATGTCTCAAGAACCACACAAAATGTATTAATGATTTGAGGCATAATTGCCAAAATATTCAAAGTAGGACTGAAACTATTGAGCAAGTCCTGTGTCCAGCAATACAATTAGGCATCTAGTGTCAAACATCAACTGCGCTAGCATTTAGAAAGTTATTTTGAAGCCGCTATCAAAGGTGGTGATGAAAGTCTTCATTCTACAAACCCCGGCCCAGGATAGTCATACCACGAAACTATGAAACTTGGCAATGTAAGCACAAGGTTTTGCAAATACTGGCTCTGCACCTGCATTCTGAACCCTAAGGGAACTGCATATTTTTAAATGTGTTCAACATCAACCCATCTTGAAGCTCTTAGATTCTAGCCTCAAGTACAATTTTGTTTCTACTTTCATTTTCAGTAATTTTGTACAATCACTTGGGTGTGAAGGTGTGTATCATATTCATCATTATGCTGGCCATTAAACTATTTCAGAATTTTACACAATGTTGTGTACATTTATATGCTATATATCTGTGCAATGCAGCTGAAAAATTGGTGATATATTTGTACTGTTATATGATTAAATTGGTGATATATTTGTACTATTATTTGTACTGTTTAATGTGTTTCAATTTGTATTACATATATAGAAAGCCATATATATCCTCTATATCCATTGGTTTTTGCTTTGGTGGGAGTCCATGCCCTGCTCCAAAGCTCCCATTATGGCAAAAGAAGCCAAAAATTTGTGGAGCTTTACACCTGTCAATTGTTTTTGCTTGAAAGTTTTTGGGCATATACTGCAATCTTAAAAAAAATTTGTACATATGTAAACACATCAATCCATGAAACCGCATTTTTTTAAAACATTCTATCATCATAGAATCTGAATAGGAAACACATATTTGACGAGAATTAGGTGAATATAGAAAATTAGTTGGGCATGAAAGACCTACATTAGACTAGTAGACTGTCAAGCCATAGAAAGTATTTTCTGAAAAAAACATATGTCAAGCCACAGATTCATTTTATGAATGTGTATTTTTCTTTTGCATACAAAAATTCAATTCTGAACTTTAGGAACTCACATATCCAATATGTTAAAATCAAAATTCTATGTTATGACCAAAATGTGTTAGGTCCCACAACATTCCATGAGAACACTTTTCTTTAGGGCATTCTGTTAAAAATTTCCTTGCCTTGTCTTGTATTCAATTGTCGTTATCATTTTTTAGTGCACCCATTTGCTTCCTCTACCTTGGGAGGCATGTAATTTGGTTTTCTCTTTTGTCATTTGGTGAGGAATTTGTCACTTTCATTATTTTAAACTTTACCTTCAAATTGGAGTCTCAATGAGACTTGAAGACAAGTATCTAGTTTAATTTTTTCCCATTTGTCTTTGGTTTTATATCTAAGGCCCTGGCTATCCCATAGCCAAGTTTTGTTTTGCCTTTTGTAGGTTTCAGTATGAGGCTAATTCTTTAGTGAGACTTGGTTTTTTCAGATGGATATTTCCTTCATCACTCGACAAATTGTTCATGATTGTAGAATATGTGAAAAGGTTGGAGGAATATTACACCATCAATTGTAATATTCATACTAATGGTCACAAAGGCATGGTCACTACAAGTGCAACTCATTAATTCATCTGCCATCTGGGTCTATTGTTGATCTATTTGCTTCCTGCCTATTCATATATCACCACAAAGTATGTGAAATTTTGACACCATCATTTACAAATCGTTAAGTAACATTTAACTCTCATCATTTTTTTCATGTTGCACCTAACTCTTTCATATTAATGATTTAGCATTTACAGATCTCTAAAACATAGCTTATTGAAATATACCTCTTGGCTTTAATGAGTCCATCATTTTATGAAAATGTTGATAAAAAATTGATTAGTTTGTAATGGAAATTGTAGCAATACACCATCTAATTGTACGAATTTCAACCAATCCATACATTGAGACATGCAAGGAAAATAATAGTAGCACGTTATACCCATTTTGTTTTATATAAAACCCGCTTGACTCTGATTTCTGAAAATGTTGAATCAGTAACTAACAGCTCTAGACAAAGCCACAAATAATAATCTTATTATAATGCTTTTTTTGTCAAAATCCAACTGGACAGATGATTTATCTTAATATTTCTTACACTCTTAATTGAAATATATAAAATATTATTACTTCCTATGGAAAAAAATGGTGATTTCAAGTTTGCAGCCCGCTGAGGACTTTTGATCTCTCCCTTTAAATTTTCTAGACTAGCAACTGCAGCATCTCAATCCATTGTTGCTTCTTCTTACTGAGCAATACCAACATCCATGTCTTCATAAGTTGTGTTCCTCTGTGCAATAGCAATTTTGTATTCAACAATTGCTTTTTCCTTGTCACGAACCACTGCATCACGTTCGAATTTAAAAGATGTCTTTTTAAGTTCCACATAATCCTTCAAATTTCTTTCGCCTCAAATTCCATCATAGAAGGAATTTAGTAATTCTTTTCTATCCTCAACATCCATGTACTCCACGGCACCAATAGTTTGTAAAAATCAGTTTCTAAAGAATTATATTATATTTTGATGATGAGCTAAAAACATTATGTGGATGTATATTTCTAACAATTCAAACTCAGTGAATCTTTAAATCCCAAACTTTTGAGAAGCATTTGCTTCTAGTAGCTCAACTAATCAACAAATGCTATATTACGCCCATGAGGCCTAAACCATTTTGGTCTTTTCTGACTGTTCATAGTAAGCTGCTAAAAACTAAAAAAATAGTAGTTACCTCTATTGTCTTCTATTTTGCAATTGTATTTCATTGTTTTCCAATTGTTATCTATTTCTTTATATTTTCACCCAACAACAACTAAATAGAATCATATGTGTTTACAGCGTGGCTTTTACTCTGTCTTGCAGGTCCTTGATTACGCGCTGGCTATAATATTTCTTGCACCTCCACTTTACAAGGTCAGTTGCACTTGTTTCAAGGCCAGTCACATTGGTTGCTATGCTCCTAATTATTGGCTTGTGCCAATGCAACTGGACCATTTCTGAAAATTGTTTCAGAAGGTAATTTATACGAATTGTATGCACATAAACAAAAAAAAAATACAAGTAATTAAAAGGTCAAGATAACACCCTCTTGTTAAAGCTAAAAAAAACACTTTCCACATAATTTTCATGGGAGACATAAAATTTTAGCTTTAACACCTACTATTAGTTCAACGATTTGAAAAAGGGTGTGTAGTGAATCCATTGACATAATGACCAAGTGTTGGCTTCTTCTCTTTATTCTGATTGTAAAACATGGCTGTTGTGATATAAAGTGGTCTCTTACCTTCAAAAACTCCCATTCACTGGTTAAGAAGCAAATCACGTGCAACTTATGAGGTTCCCAAAGCTATTTGTTGTGATGCTTTTTAGTTGCAATAGTTGGAAATGAATCTATTCTCTAGTAGCCAAACGTCAAATGTATCATTGCAGTTCTTTAGTAATGACCAATTATTGTTGGTGCATTGTGTGCCTTTGGTAGTTTATAATTTCTAAAATGTGATCCTCTACAAGCTAACATGTATGTTTGAAAAGAGCAAACAAAAAGACATGATACAACTAATTATTCCTTGAAAAAAAATCCTATCATGTTAAAAATATGTACTTAGATTCCCTGTATTGCATTAGTACTTCATTTTTCCTAAAAATTTCCCCTTGTATTGCATTGGAACTTTACTTATTTTTAAAATTTTCTAGTGCAGCCTGAATGACGATGAAACATGAGAATTGTTGAGGCTTCACCAAGGGACGATTCACTTAATAAAGTGCTAAGCATCAAACAAAATTTTGTCATGTTAGAAATATGTCCTTTATTTTCCCCGTGTTGAGTTAGGAAGTAAGCCACTATGCTAAGATCATGTAACAAATAAGACTATGAAATGTAGTGATATAACAAATAGTATAAATGCAAAGATTCATGAAGGAGTAATTGTAGTGTCACATTTCAATGGTTGTGCTACAGCTACTACCAGTTATGCATTGTGCCTATTGTTTTTTAATAGCTACTAGCTAGCATGTTGCACCTGGAGCACCCACTTGTACTAAAATTGAGTTTCCAAAATATTACACACCAACTGTAGACACCAGATTTACACAATACTTAGCACATCACAGACTGGTTTGGGATTCAACTTTGTTGCACTCTCTCACTCAACTATTATATATCCATAATTTAGGTTAAGTTAAAAAAAAAAAAAAGATGATGGTATTGGGTAAAAAATCAACAAGACTAGACTCGTAGTCAAATTACTGAATACATAGTAGTTTATTAAACAATCTCAACACAACAAACTATTGCGACCTTAAGTTTACGGTAAAAATAACAAGTGTTGAGAAATTTTCTTGGTTTCCTTATCTGCAAAAAAATGTATCAACAGTTAAAACAGTCAAGGTCACAATTTTATTAAAGCTCTTATTTAAATTGCTACAATGCAAATTTTAAAATATGCAGGGAAGCTAGGCTAGTTATATCAATTAGAGTGTCTGCAACAAATCTCGTTTTAATGATAACTGAAATGCAAAGCCAATTTCTCAAGTTCATGGAAATGCTTAGACAACTAAATTAATTTCAATTCCTTGTAGCATGATTAGATTTGATGGACTCTTTCATCGAATTTGAGGAGATCAAAAAAATCCAGCCTTGGTTGGATAAAAGTACATAGACAAAGGAAAATTGCAGTGGACCTAGCATGTTGGTTTTGGCAATGCTCTAGTGTAGATTCCTTTTTTTTTGTTTCAAAACTATCCCTTCCATACTACACAATAAATTCTTTTCTCTGCTCATGCTTCATACTTAGAACTTTCCCTTGATGAGATTGCATGTTTGTGTAATTGGCAACATTGGCACAACCCTCAGCCACTAGCAATGCCTGCTGCAGAAAACACAGCCTTTGCATATGAACCCTTCTTGCAATGCATAATACAGACTCAACATGACATTATGGATTATACCATGCATGGAAAACTCCTTGAGCAACACTTTCCACAACTTGCAGGAATAACATTTCAAAACTATAAAAAAGAGTCAAGACATGTCTGAAGTAGTCTCCTTGATGTGAAGCTTTGAAATTCAAGGTACATTCACAATTGCGATGGATGACAATGTCATTTCCATTGCAACAAAAATCTACAATGTAAGATCGAAAAACCTCCTCCTTTGTATTGCTTCAATTTTGAAAGTCATAATTTTTCAATAATGTTTTGCATTTATTTTCCCCTCTTCAACTTGTTCTCTGTGCATTGCAGATTCATTAAGCCTCTCAACAGTTGATGCATGCTATCCTTGTACACATCTCTCTAATTTTGCAATCTTGTACACTCCGTGGTAGAACCAGGACTGATACATTGCAATGTTACATGCCTCCATAGTTTTTGAAAGAAGCAAACACAATGCAAAAACTTATTTGAGTTTCCCTATTTTGTGGTTGGCAATTTCAAATGCAAAATGTAGTGCTCATCTAGCTGGAGCATCCCCAGGGAATATCTATTCAAGAATTTTGTTGTGAAAAAGGCAAAGACAACTGATTTGTTCATTGCACATGTTTCATGCCATAGCCCCCACAACAGAGCTTTCTCTTCTGCTTAAATTTTGTAACCGAGAGCAGACAAAATTTAAATGCCCTCACAAATGTTTAACAAATAATTTTCTCTGACTTTATCATGATTTTATCTTATGAATATACTCTTTCAAATATTAGCTGCCACACGTCTTCTTTTTGCTTGTACAATTTTGTCACCGATTACATCTCCTCATGAGCACTTGTCCAAATTAACAAATACTAGTCTAAGTCTGTTGTGCAAATCATGTACATTTTCAGCTTCTTTGAACCTTCATTGGCAAGCAACAAGGAACAAAATCAAAATAAATATGTAGTGTATTTTTCATCAATGCTTAATTTTATAGATTCTTGTCATTGATTAGAAATTATATTTCTTGGGTTTAGCTGTCTGTAGTTTCAATTTACAAATAACTTTTCTAATCTGCCTATGTTTTAGACCTGTCATGCCATGCTTTGTCCTCTATATAATAAATTTTGTATTCTATAACGGATTCCATCTAAATGTTCTCTCAAATATTTGAACAATAGTTTGCTGCAACCTTAAAACAATGATAAAATTGGTTGTTATGCTCCTTATTATTGTATTTCATTGTTTGCCTTATTTTTGTTATGCTCCTTATTATAGTAGATGATCTTGTTAATATTGCATCTTTTAAAATCCACGTCTAAAACTCCTTATTATAGTAGATGCTCTTCTTAATATATTGCCTTATTTTTGTTATGCTCCTTATTATAGTGGATGATCTTGTTAATATTGCATCTTTTAATGTATGATTTTTTCACTTCTTTTCTAAATACTTTGCTATTTTTTGAATAGATATTGATGAAAAAATTTGAATGTAGTATTATGGATTATAAACTTGAAGTTATGATTCACGGATTGTTTATTGTTTTTATGTTGAATACTCGACTATTGCGATTATTAGTCCCTGCATTATAGGCAGGAGACTTATGTTTCAATTAAACAAATAAAAAAAATGTTTCAAGGCTGAAAATATACTAGAAAAATGTTTTGCAAATGTTGGACATAGATGTATATTGGTTAGGCACCAAAAATTTCCAGATACAACAAATTGATTGCAATCAGTTTTAATAGAAATGATACATTTGTATTCTATGAAACTGAAATAATTAAACAAGCACATAATTATTTTGCATTTGTATTTCATTCTCTATGAATTTTTTTCAAATTCTTTATATCTTTGTCGAGCAGCATGCACAAATAATCATACATACTTATGGTGTGGCTTTTTGTATATCTTGCAGGGGCTTGACTACTCTAGCTATAAGAGCTCTTGCATCTCTCTTGTTCAAGGTTAGTTGTTGTTGTTGTCACACCTTTCTAATTTGGAATTTCAAATATAGTTGCTATCTTCCTTGTTCTCACTTAACAATTTCATAGTGGTCGTATCTAGAATCAACTTCTTTGTACAACCTTTTTTGTGCATATTTCACGCTCCTTAGTCCATCTATTCTTAAACTACTCCCATTACAAGTTCATTTTCTTTCATCAATCACATGACTAATATATACCCAAAGAACTCTCAGAAATTAGGACAGGGGATAGAAAATTCAATCATAGTAGAAACATACAAAGTGAATGACTAGTTATAGACAATGTCTATTGATGAGGCACTTGACAATGTGCATTGCTATCGAATTGATTCATTCAACTTCAACATTGGTGATTGCTTATTTGACACAGTCCATGTACTGCTTCACTGTCGTTATACACCCAGTGAGCTACGCAATGGTCTTGTAGACCATTTTTTACATTGCCTTCACAATGGTTCTTCTGTTGCTTTACACTCCTTTCAGCATGAGCTACACCCATCAGTGCTCTATGATTTGCATAGGGTGAATGAAAAAAACACATACATGCGTAGAATGAGACTTTCAGCAATAGAAACCAATACCAACGGTGAGACTCGCCTTTGGGGAGACACTTTTTGTATTCATTGGCTTGCACATTGGTTGAACATATCCATATGCATTTGGTCTCTAACACGGAAAAAGCCGTATTTGCATTTCAACAAAGATGCATCTCATTCTTGCATATCGATTCTCTTCCATGATGTTAATCCATTGGCTGGGCACTATGAACCTATCTTCTCAAGAAAAAGCTCACGTAATGAACTCCAACTTATGCAACCACAATTGCCAATTGTACCTTGCCAAGAAACCAATATCTGGTCCACAATTGCAATAGAATTTGATGGAGTTGGCCTTGATTGACTACCTGCATTTATTTGTCCATGTGGTGAAAGCATATTTGTTGGTGTTTCTCTATTGGCTGATAATTACTTTGATGCAATTTCATTGCGATGGTTCATGGCCCAGTCTTTAGCCAATGCATTGACAATTCAAAATAGATTTACATTGCATTGTTTCAACATCCTTCTTCAACCTTCAATATCAAACAACAATTTTCTCATGCAACTACGCATAATAGTTTCTAGGATTGGAATACCATATGTTGAAAGTAGTCTTGAAGGTTCTAAATTTTGCTTGTTATGGATTTCATATATATTAAATATAGGTATATACGTGTGGCAAGCAATTCCACAATCAACAGCTGAAGTATACTGCAATTGCATAGAACTGACAATAAACATTAACCTGATTTGTTTCAAAAATAGTTCAGGACACTGTCATTATGAGCCACTTCAATAAAAAAAACAATTGTCAAATCAAATGCATGGAAACATACACAAATTATTCCAAACTATGCCAACCACATCTACAACAAAATATAAAGTGCCTTTGCCTACAACAATCACAGGGCCTAAAAAAATTACAGCTTTGCCCACCAAAAATATGAATGTCCACTGCTCATTGCGATGTTTGAAGACAATGATACACAATAGACATAAATTTTTGATGGACATAACCAGCGATCAACCTATTGACACAATCACTTCTACAAACAAAACAAGGCCCCATCCACAGGACAAGTCAAGATATGTAGTTCGTAAAAGAAGGTCAACCCACCAAACAGCAGACTATGCATATACAACTACACAAAATAAGGCAACCCAAAAATCTATTGGCCAGTACCTGCGAGAAATCAATGATACACCTACTCAAGCATGCTCTCTATGTGAGATCTTATATTTCCATAAAGACATCTACGAATTCAACAATGCATTTGTTCATGCTTTCTCTTTGCTCTCTCTTCCAACCAATAAGAAAAAAAATTCAACAGGCCAAAGCATTTGCAAAAAATGTATCGAAGCTATAAAAGTTGGCAAAGTCCCCGCCTTTGCTACGTCATGGAACATAAGGCACAATAAATACATAAATGTTGTACATTCATTGACTGGTCTAGAAGAAAGACTTGTCTCTTTGCGTATTGCTTTTGCGCAAATAAGACAATTAGGATATAAAAGAGCACAATATGACTTGAATGGTACAATCATCAATGTCCCCATTGATTTTGATAAAGTGCAACAAGCATTGCCTAGGCAAATAGATGAAACTAAAACAATAGCAATCAAATTGAAACGTAAGCTGCAATATGATAATGCTTTTGCACAAGGAAATGTTAGACCTACTTGTGTGATGAATGCTTTAACAGTCCTATAAAAAACACCATTGTATACAAAAGAAAATATCACAATAAATAAAGACTGGGAAGCTTTACTTGCAAGAAAAGCATAACACATGCCCATTGACATTGACACAGACACAAATATCGATGGCTCATTGTTTGAGAATGAGGAAGAGCCTATAACTGAATCTCTTGTTCAGTGGTTTAACAACTCGCACTCAATCAAAGACCTTGATACAACCATTATTGAAATTGTGCCATCTGAAGGATTTAAACCCCTTGGCATTTTTCAAGACACCCACTCAGAAGAAATGAATTTCCCAACATTGTTTTATGGATCTGCACGACCAAAAGACATCACAAAAAAACTTACCTACCAAAAAATAGGAAAGTGGGAGCTTATGCATAAAGACAATGAATTTGCAACGCACATCACAAATATTTTTTTCAAAGATATCAAAATAATTATCCAACAAATATCCTCGCTGGCATGGGTCTGTATTAGAAAAGTTGAATTGAAAGGTGAAAAGTTGTATGCAAAGGATGTGCGCAATCCTGCAAATCTAGAAAAATTATTGAAGTCTCCATTAGGCTTTAGATCGCTAAGGAGTATTCGAACATCACCTGACTATTTAGAAAACACTAGGAAAAATATCTTTGCAATGATACACCAACTAGGACCTCCAACTTTCTTTGTTACACTAACGAGTGCTGAGCACTTTTGGGAGCCATTATGCAAAGCAATACAACATATATCATCTGCAAAACAAACCAAACACAATGAAACAATAGAAGATAGAGAAATTGACTTTGAAATTAGGAAAAATCCAGTCCTTTGCAACCACTATTTCAATCATAGGGTCAATGCATTTCGAAAGTTGATGCTAAAAAATGAACAACTATTTGGCAAAGTATGCGACTATTTTTTTGTTACTGAATTTCAGAATTGAGGAAATGAACATGTTCATTTCATGTTGTGGATTCCAAATGCACCTATATATGGACATTGCAGAAATATTGACATAGAAACCTTCATTGATAAGTACATATCATGTGACTCCACCCTGCTAGATGCAAATATTGTCAAAATGCAAACACATCACCACACAAAAACATGCAAAAAGTACAAAACATCCAATTGTCGATTTAGCTTTCCCTTGCCTCCCATGAGACAAACAACATTATTAGAGCCCTTGCAAGATGCCAATCCTGCAATGAGGGAAAAGGCAAATTTACTTTTCAAACAATTACAAAATAAACACTACGCAAAAGAAGTTACATTTGACGATTTCTTGCGTGAATTCTAAATGGATGAGATAGATTACATTGCAATGTTACAAGAAACCTTATCACAAATAATTGTCTTGCTAAAAAGGCACCCGACTGATATATGGATAAATGCATTTGCTAGAGAGGTTTCAGCACTATGGTATGCAAATATAGACACACAATTCATATTAGATGCATATGCTGCTGCATCTTACTGTAGCTCATACATGAAAAAACAAGACAGAACATTGTTGCTTGCATTTCACCAATTACGACAACAATCAGCCCATGCTTACAATGAAAATATACAATTTATACGGAAATTAGGCAACGCATTGCTTAACTACAAGCAAATGTCTAGCCGACAAGCTGTTCACATTACTCTCTCTTTGCCATTGCGTAAAATCTCAAGGAAAACCATTTTCATCAATACTGCACCACTAGAAAGTAGAATTCTCATGTTAAAAAGCCCTAAGCTATTAGCAAAAGAGCAAGATGACTCTGAAAACATCATGTATGCCTCTGCAGTAGAAAAATACATACAACGGCCACAAGTCTTTGACAACTTATCCTTGGCTGAATACACAGCCTTTTATTCAAGCAACCCATTAAAGACAAAAAAAGGAAGTAGCCACAAATAATTCATTATGTAAAATACAATCCACATATTGATCACGAAAACCAGTGTAGAGAAAAACTTATGCTTTATTTGCCTTTTAGAAACAATGAACAATCGTTATTGCTTGGACATGAAACATGAAGTGCAGCATTTGAAGCAAACAAATCACAAATTGCAAATATTGAAAAAATATTTGTTGCACAAACAGATAATAAATGGGGTGACATTGAACAAGCTACAATTGAAACTAACAATGATAACCACCCACTAATAGACATTAACAATGAGCATGATGAAAGAAAACAAGAAAAACAAATAGAAAAATATGACATCATAGCTAACCTCAACCATGGAAAAAATAGAAAACCCATTCATGGTACTTCTCACTCACTCTTCTTAGAAATAGCCCACCCATTCTTTCTCTGCAACCAAGAATATCTCAAACTGCGAAGACAATTGAACAAAGGACAACAATCAATAGTCAAAGATGTGCTAATGGCAAAGAGACTAGCACCTACCAAACCACTATATTTATTCTTGACAGGGGATGCTGGCATGGGAAAAACCTTCACAGAAAAAGTGCTCTTTCAAGCAATGATTCGAATCCATGATAAGCAACTTGACAACGACCCGCTAAAGCCTAAAGGCATTATTGTTGCTACCATAGGAAAAGCTGCATTCAATGTAGGTGGCATCACTGCACATTCTATTTTCCATCTTCCATGTAGCTCTTCAAGGATGCTACCTCTGGACTCAAACACACTTGATAGTATAAGTAAGAAACTAGATCAACTGCAGCTTTTTCTCATTGATGAAGCATCACTAATTGGCTCTAAAATGTTATACAATATGGACAAAAGGCTTCGCCAAACCAAACACACACCAACAAAACCATTTGGCAATGTAGATATCATATTTTGTGGTGACTTGTTCCAAGCACAGCCTGTATGCGATACCTGGATATTTGATGAGCCATCAATAGGTGGTGAGAAACTGTCATACACATTTTGGCTTGATAATGTTTTATGCTTCGAATTGCACACTGTAGTTAGACAAACAGATCAACATTTCATTTATGTTCTTAATCGTGCAAGAGCTGGTCAACAAAGTGATCAAGACATCTCCTTTTTGAATATATCATGTTACAAAGATCCTCCCAATGATCCAAAATTTCCATACCTCTTTCAAAAAAATACAGTTGTTGATGAACACAACATAAAAATGCTAAACTTTTTACCTACTAAGATTTATGTATTTTAGGCCATCGATGAAAAAGACTCTACCATTGAAAATATCCACTTCCAGGTTCAAAAATCATCATTACCAGATACAATCTATCTAAAACTAGGAATGTTGGTCGAACTAATTGCTAGAAACCTAGATACACATGATGGACTAGTCAATAGTGCTGATGGCATTTTCCAATTACACACAACTCACCATCAAGACATTGTCTAGATTCAATTCAATGACCCCACAATTGGAAAATCATGACGCCAAAGAATGCAAAGCGTATACACAAGCTCTATTTTTCCTTCCTAGACCCCAATAACAAGAATAGCTAGAAAAATCAAAATAGCTACAAAAATTGTAACCCACACACAATTCCCTCTCCAACTAGCATCTGCACGAACCATCCATAGAGCACAAGGCCTAACAATGGATTCACTTGCTTTTGATCCTTGCAAATTATATCACCATGGTCTTACCTACACTACTTTGTCTCATGTAAGACACATTGAAAACCTCTATTTAATGCACAAACTGCAACATCAAAACTTTAAAGTAGCCTCGAAAGTGGATAATGAGATGCAACATCTTAGAACCTTAGCACAGTGGAAACTTCAATATAGCCTTTCTTTTGCACCAGCAGAACATCTCATCGTATGCTCTCTTAACACTCGAAGCTTTGCATTGCACACACAAGAAATAGTCCATGACCATGATTTGTTGAAAGCTACTATACTTTGTTTCCAAGAAACAAAAGACAAGACTCATACGAACCTCGAATTGCTAAATGGAAAATTCAATTGCTATCCTTCACTATCTATTCATGGCCTTTTGACTTGCTATGCCAAAACAACTACATTATTAAAAACTAATACTTTTGCAATAGAATGTCTAGAATCCCTAACTGTTGATATTTTGCATCTTGGCAATACTCTACGCATCACAAATGTGTACATCACTCTAGGAGCACCCATCAATGACATATTTAATCTTATACTGAACATCTTTAGCACATTGCCACTAAATTGGAAACTCGTTATTGCTGGAGACTTCAACATTAACATGCTATGTTCCACAAAAACACAAACAATGCTTACAGAACTTATGCAACAATACAAACTATCTTTGCTCACTGACAAGCCAACAACACATGCAGGAAGTTTATTGGATCATTTTTTGATACACAGTATCGATATCACTCTAGCAAAATTCACTGTTCTCGATACATATTGGTCAGATCATTTCGCAATATCTTTACAGCTCCACCTTTAACATGCACAGTTGCAATCTGATATGGACTCAACAAAACAACAGGTTTGATGCTTTCATTGCGTGGTGTAAATTTTTTGTGTTACTAGTTTATTTGAAATTTCTAGCAATCCTAACTAATCTAGTGCTGTCATGTGGACCCAAAACAAGTTGTCCATGTTGGTTGCATAAGACAATACATCCACATTCTTCAGGTATCTACATTGCAATGATTAATTTTAGTTTGATAAAATGAATCACTTTCAAAATTCATACCAATTTATATTTCCATTTTCATCACCATATTTAGAAACAATGAATCAAGTAAATGACTTGCATAGGCTATTTATTAGCCAATCTGGTGGTTCTCATAATTACCATCAACAATGCTCTCCAAGTCCACCAAGAAGACTTATGCCATTAGCTGTTATTTTATTTTAAAAACATGCATTTTGTTTCTCCATTCACCACATTCTTCAGATATCTACATTATGATACAGTAATTATTCTTTGACTACATTATTCGTTGTTACTTTTACCATTGTTATTGTTATAGCACCCGCCCCAGTCAATATTCTAATTTGTATGTTGTGTTCACTAGCTATAAAGCCCTTCTAGACAACGTTTCACACATTCTACCCTTCGACTTTGGGATTTATATTCAACAAGAACTTCATTTTCATTCTCAGCGGTGCTCCACTTTTGAAAAAAAAAATGTTTTCATACGCATTCCCAACATTTTAGTTTTCTTGTTTATGCACAGTTATCCTATGTGTAATATATTACTGCTTTGTTCACTTGTTAATTGCCTATCATTGCCTTCACAGCTCTAGTCATTGCCTTCTTTATTGCCTTTATATTCTACATTCATCATAACAAAGAGCACTCCTCCATCATAATCATAACTACCAGCAAATTAATTTGTTTCAGCTCAAACCCGTTGCACCCCCAAAGATGGAGCCCTTGAAAAAAAAAATAGATAATGATTGTAGCTCCAACACAACCGGGCCACAAAAAAAAAGTTATAATCCAGGCCACCTCAAGGAACCAATGTCCAGCGACTTGGCAGACAAGAAACTGACAACTATTGCAAAAAGGTATTTCAATCATACCTTCTTTCTCACATTTCTCCCCTTTCGCCACACACAAACACATGTACATGTGCTTTTATTCTAGATTCAAATACAATACAAAACTTTGTTATGCATCTTTTAGAGCTCTATTCACATCTTCCACTCAACAAGAAAGCCACCTGCAAGATGGTGATAACTCTGACAAGAGGCAACAGGAAAAAAGGTGAGAATTACTCTAGACTTTTTAGATTCTTACTGTCACTTTTCATATTTTTGCAAAATCTGAAATACATAATCTTGTCTTCTCACAGAATGGAATTGGAAGCACACCATACATCCAGCATTATTGAAATCTGTACAACTCAATCTACCACCACCTTCGAAGGTGATGTGCTTGTAGCTTACGGTCCTGCTTATGCCAAAAACCCATCAAGCCCAGCAAAAGCACAAATAGTACATGTTGATCTTGTCGACAGTCAAGGGAAAATGACTATTACAATGAATATCACCAACCAACTAATTGATACATTTCTTCCATGCCTCCTTCCCGGTGCAAGTGTTCGCATAACAAATTTCACAATCAAGAAGAAAACACAGTACAAAAGAGGTGATTGTGATTATTGCCTCCAGCTTACGGCGGACACATCGATTCAAGCCATTGATAAAGTCTACAAACAAAAAAAAATCATGCCTCACACAGTAATAAGTAAAATTTTCCATTCACCAAGTACCTACTCAGTTGGAACATTGGGTGTTATTGTTGCTGCACATAGCCAAACACCAAACGAATATCAGCTCCAAGTGAAAGATGGAGAATCCATGTCAGACACAGCCTCTGTAAGCTATTTCCTCCATATAAAAAAGAAAATTTAATACTTTTTACATCATACAATGGCTTCTTAAATTGACTAACACATATCTTCTCTTTGCAACTTAAAGTTCCCAAATATCTTGTTGATGCTTATGCCACACTGCAAAAAATCCTTACATCAGCACACACACCATTCCTCCTGCTGAAGAATGATGTCTGGAGTGGGCCAAGGGGAATGAACACCATTAAAACAACATCGGCCACATTCATTGACAATCTCAATGATGATAGCTCAACAACTTCCCTACAAAAAATTGCTACCTCCAATTTCTAGGTAACCAACAAGATCCTGCAATCTTCACAACACAACCACAATTACAATACAATAAACACATTGCCAGTTTCAATATCCATACTTAAATCTTCATTCAAATTGCAGGTCATCGACACATTGAAATCAAGAAATGCATGCCTAGCACCATACCAACTACTATTCACCTCATGTCACCAGCCAGCCTCATCGGCACAAGTCTCAAGCACCAACAATGCCCAATGCATCACATGTGCAAAAAATACAACCTTCAGATATCAGCCCTTCCTGCAATGCATAATAGAAACTAAAGATGACGTTGTTGATTGTACCCTACATAGAAAACTCCTCGAGCAACACTTTCCAGACCTTGGGAAAATACCATTTGACAACTACAAAAAAAACATGTCTTCAGTGGTCTCTCTGGTGCGAAATTTTTAAATTGCAAGCACATTCACAATTGCAATGAACAACAACATCATTTCCATTGCTCTCAGAATCAACAATGTAAGATTGAAACAACCCCATTTGCCTTTGCATAATTTTAGAAAACCATGATTTTACAATTATGTTTTCCTACTTTTTGACTCTCTGCTAACATCTTCTTTGTAAATTGTAGAATCATTAAGCCTACCAAAAGTGGATACAAACTATTTTTGTCCGCACTTGTCTAATTTTGCAGACTTCTACGTTGTCTAGAAAAATCAAAGGTGGTGCACTGAAATGTCATATGCCTCCATAGTTTTTGAAAAACAACAAGCACACTGCAAATCATATTCCGATTTTCATTTTTTGTAATTCGAAGAATCAAATGCAAAATCTGATTATCATTAGGTCGTTGGAGAATTTTGTCATGGCTGTATAACTTATCATTGTTTACAATATATGCAAGATTCTGCCATAAAGCCATGCCTACCAAGACAAGGCTTTGTCATGTATATAAACTTTGTAACACAAAACATATCCATTTTAAATGCCCTCGCCCAACTCTAAAATGGTTTTCTTTTATAAATATATTCTGAAACATTGCCTACCATGCTTCTTTTCATTGCAAATACAATTATGCAAGTCCTTAAACATTTGTAATGTGCAAATTTAGAAATAGATAGATACTGGTATAAGATTTTGCTTTCAATTTCCATTAGATCTATTTTTTGTTATAGAAAAGTCAAAGCTTTTTAGCATAAATTTATGAAGTATGCTGATTATCTTAAATTCCTTTGATGCTTTATATTGCGATTAATCAAGTGCTAGCTTTTCATCTTCTCATTTTTTTTATAACATGTCTTGACGCCATTGTCAAAGCTAGAAAACTTAATCTCCACCCTCTTTGAGAACAGAAATAGAGATAAATAAAATCAAATGAGCCTCTCCTTGATATGCAGTAATCATCATTACTTTCAGATTTTGAACATTTTTATTCATAAATTGTTTCTGCAAGACAACTTCTTGGCTGAAGGGTATTCGCTTTCACTTGCCATATGAATTCCACTCACTCACCTATAGTGATCCCATGAACTGTTGGCCCTTTCTGATTGGACATAATTATTAAGGTTTTAGTACTCCATGAAAATAATTGGGTTCTAAATCATTAAGAGTAGACTAGTGCAGTTTTTCATAGTAATTTTAAAAAAATTTATACATAAATTGTTTCTGCAAGACAGGTTCTTGGCTAAAGAGCATTCACTTTAACTTCAGGCACTTAATTTTACCTTTCTATATGAATTAGTGTCACACTCACCTACAGCGATCCCATGAAC
This sequence comes from Thuja plicata, assembly GCA_018584345.1. Taxonomy (NCBI): domain Eukaryota; kingdom Viridiplantae; phylum Streptophyta; class Pinopsida; order Cupressales; family Cupressaceae; genus Thuja; species Thuja plicata. The sequence continues at coordinate 326,794 of MU228356.1, read as the reverse complement.
TGTTGGCCATTTATGATTGGATACAATCCTTTACAATTAAGAATTTAGTACTCCCAAAAAATAAGCGGGTTTTGCGACATAATATTGAGACTACAAGTATAGCACTCTGTCGGAGTACATTGGTGACTCTTAGACAATTTTTGATCTTGCAAGATTATTTTTCTTTTTTTATCAGAGTGCCAAGGTAATCTTTGCTGATCTGTACTTTTGCATACACTTTAATAGATTTTCTAGTTTGCCTTTCTGGAAAATGAAACTATGACTTTAACTACTTATTTGATCTTGATCACAGTTTTCAGGCTAGTGGCTTCTTTGGAGATTTTATTTGATTATATTGATAATTAAGCAATTGAAAAGTTCTAAACTGTAAGGCAAGCGGTTGTCAGTAATCTCACGAAGAAACTTGTTGATCTGATCATTCAGGTCTAGGCGCCTTATGATGCACTGTAAATAAAATGAAATTTAGGATGCAAAAAAGTTTAGTTTCAATACTCTGCCTGATTTGTTTTGAACTAACACCTACCATAATTTTCACTTGTAATTATTTTTCTGTGCCACTTTTAGGCAATTGTTATGTTCAGATGACAGGTATTATATTATAGTAGAAACATAACTATATATTGTAAAAAAATTAGATTAATCTTCTTTTTTCTTATGTTGTTTATTTTACAAGTTACAAGCTGGTGGTTTGACGGGTTGCTACAATAGTCTTGAAGCTATTTAATTTGTATTTTATTACTATAGGTTTATTCTTTGGACATGCCAGTTTGAACTGGGGCATTGGAGATAAATTTTTCCATTTACAACACTGAAAGTTTATGCCGAGTATATAAAACATCATATTGGGTGTATTATACTTAATCATACATATGTAACACTTGAATTTTCATTTTGTAAAATTCATTCTTTGGACATGCCAGTTTGAACTGGTAACATTGTTTATTATGCACAAATAGTATATATATTCTTTGTGTGTGAATTTCAATGGTTAGTGCCAAGAATAGCTAATGTAGCAGAATTGTCCACCAAGTTGACTGCATTCATCTTCTCTTTTATGTCAACTATTGTTTGAAGGCATCTTAAACAATGCTTACGAATGTATTAACATGAAGGCATTCTACAAAGCATACTAGTCCAGGCAGATACTGAAATATTTGTAAATAGAAGCCTCATGTTACAGTTCTAGCAAATCAGTAACTTGTATGCCTGATTCACTGTGCAATCTGCAAATAATGACAAGCAGCCTCATGTTACAGTTCTAGCAAATGAGTAACTGTGGAACCTACTAAGCTTGTCATTCATATGACACTGGTAAACCATATGTTTTAACAACTTCATGTGGATCAATTAATCCTCCACACACACTTTCTCCTACTCTCCTACCTTCTCTTACTCCCCTAGCTTAGGCAGGGACTCCAGCTTCCTAATGTGTCATGTACCCTTAATTCTAGCAGTTTTCCTTCTCATATCATTCTCCTCATTTATCCCCATTCATTTTCTCTATAGGATGAATTTTGTCATTCCAAATGTGTCATGTATTCTCAAAGTTGTCAGCCTAAATTTTACTTGTCCTTATCATCATTTATCACAGTCCACATTCTTTATAGCATTAATTTTTTCATGGCTTCTCTAAGTAGACTGTAATCATCATTATGTTAGGAGTTGGTTCTTCTTTTTGACCATTCCTCTTGCTATAAATTTTTGAATAGTTAGCATATAAATTTTTTCTATTGTTTGATAATTATAATTGTACTAAATTTAGTTAATGTTAATAGTAGTTGTCTACCATTTCCTTTATTCTTTTATTTTCATCCTACAAATGTATATTAGATTTTTTTTTAATTGTTTTGAAGTAAAAAAATATTTCTAAAAGAGAGTAAAGATTTTATTTCTTTCAGAAAATAGTGTTTGACAAATATTTTTTTCAATTTATTATAATATTATGATAATAAAAAGATTACTTTAGTTAGAATATTGTCTAACTAAAATAAGGACTATGGTATATTA
>MU228356.1:311482-324687 GCA_018584345.1 Thuja plicata | reverse complement strand
CTGTTACAACTGCTTGTAAATATTTAAGGTGAGGAAGATGAGATTCTGTTAATCTCTCTTCCATTCCAACAACTGAATCCACTTCCTCTCTCACTTTCTTCATCAGATGAGGATGGCGGATCAGCTCTGACATCGCCCATTCTACCGTGCGCGTAGCAGTGTCCGTCCCTGCGGAAATCATGTCCTGCATTAAGCAACAAAAATAATCAGATTTTTATCAGAAAGCCTTTAAAAATCAAGAACTCTACTTTTTAACTAAAATGGGGTTTCTGAAATAATGGATTGTCGCGCGTACCAGCAAAATCCCTTTGATGTTAGACTCTGAAAGCTGTCGGCCGTCTCCTGCAGAATCGTATTTGAGTTGATAGAGAATCTGAAGAAAGTCCTTGTTACCATCGTCCTCGCTGGGCAGAGGCCTGCGCCTCTGTTCTTCCATCTTGCTCACCAGAAATTGATCAAGGCGCTTGTGCAGGCTCTTCAATTCATCAAGAGACCCGCCCAAGCCAATCCGCTCTAAGAATGGAACGAAATCGCCAATCCTAAAACGAGCAGCCGTTCTCAAGAAATCGTCCATTAAATCTCTGAAATGTGCAGCCTCTGCGTTATTGTCATCAAATAATCTCATCCTGAGCGTCATCTGTCCAATAACATTGGAAGTGAAGACATTGACAAAATCTCCGAGATTTACAGGATGATTAAATCCCTGTTTAAAGATGGAGGAGAGAACCAGCGACATTTCTCCTTCTCGGGACTCCTGCCACCTTTCGAGACATTTGGGGGTCAAGAGGTGGAAAATGCAGAGCTTTCTTAGAAAAGGCCACTCCGAATGGGGAGACCGGGTGATGTCGCTTCTATTGTATAGCAGAATATCCGCTGCCACTGCGCCGTTCTGCGGTCTGTTGGAGAAATCGGAATCAAATGTCTTGAGAATGGCAGTTGCAGCGTCCTGAGAGGAAGCAATAATTGCGGGGGTGGTGCCCAATTTGAGATACATGAGGCCGCCGTAGCGCTTGGAAAGAGAATGGAGGGACTGGTGGGGATTCGAACCGAGGTCCAGCAGACTACCCAAAATAGGCAATCCTCGTGGCCCCGGCGGCAGCTTTGCTTTTCGTCCATTGAAGAAATAAAGAAAAGTTAGGAATAGTATGAGTGGTAGCACTCCTGAAATTGAGAATGAACAAAGCTTGAAAATATCCATATTCATTTGCATCTCATATTCCTGCTTAGCAGTATTGCGAGATTATATTGAGAAACAGCTTCAATTGAAGACCACGACACCAAATGCGATGAAGACGCGTGTCCTGTGACTACGCTCTCTAAATTAATGCCGCTTTGTCTGGTCAACCTTTTGCTTTTGCTTGGTTTATTTATTTTGTTACCGTTAATTTGAAATTATTATGATTTTTATGGCCATTCATATCCTATCTTATTAGAATCGATATTTAAGGCGTGCAGTCAATTTCCATAGATCGTTTCTATTATTCTTTTCGATTATAATTATTTTTTTCAGAAAATTATTATGTTTTTTTTTTATTATACAAGTTTAAAGATCAAGGTATATCAAAATCTAATTAGAGTACATAATATTTTTGTTATCTTTCTATTTCTTGAAGAGAGTATTTGTTTTAATAAAAATAAAATTTGAAAATTATGACTATACGACTTCAAAGATCTGAAGCTGCCTATTTCATATATTCCATGGCAACCTCTATCAAGCTCAAAGCTGAAATCGGTTCGATTCATTCACGATTAACTGTTTTGATTAACTATTTTGATTAGGCAAATAAGATTTTTGAAAGGTTTAGGACCTACTATATGATTATTCATATTAATAACTAAATAAATTATATATATTAAAAGTAATTAATTTTATAATGTTATTTATGAGTTATATTTTTTTATATAAAATATGTTAAGAGATTCTTTTTAAAATGTCTAATGTAATATAAAGAAAGATATCTCTTTACATATTGTGTATAAAAATTTTAGATTTATTTTCTATAAATTTAATAATTAAATTTATATTAATTTTAAAAATCAATAAAAAATTCTCTGGCCCTCGCTTCAGCTGAGACCCGCCATTGTGTCCACGATCAGTAAAGGGGTGGGTTCCCTTGCCATGTTGGAGAAACAGTGTGTCAGATGTCATTTTCAGCACACCGAGTCCAAGTTGTCCCTCTTGGATTCCTTGGTTACACCTACGATACTTTATGGCTCTATTGTTTGGGGGTTGTCCCTTATGGATTTTGATTGGGCCTCTATTGAGTGTGTTCAGACTATCTTCGTCCGGCGTCTCACCAGATGTCATTGGTCCACCTCTCATAGCATCATTTTGGCTGAGTTCAAGGCTCATCCCTTTAGATTGGGGGCCATCTTTTATTTGGTTTGGTTTATTCACCACCTCCATTGTTTTGCGGACTCCAATGACGGTCGCAACAAATACTCCTACCTAACCTATTGCTCTTCAGTGGCCCTTACCAAGTTAGACCCCTCCGCCAGAGCCCGTTGTTGATATGCCCAGGCCTCTTCCCTTTTAGGTTCCATCGCGATTAACATTGATCACCTCCCCCCTATCAGTTCTGGATTGACGCTCCAGCTCACCTCCTCCCTTCCAGATAGGAGTTGAATAAACATGTCAGACTTGACATATACAGGCAGTATATCACCATGACCTGGATCAACCCCTGTGGGGGTCTACGCCCGAGGATGGCTTTTTATGCTGAGCACTTTCTAGACATTCGAGATGGGATTATTGTTCATCCTAGATACTTATCTCAGCATTGGTGCCATGCCCTTCGCATCACACTGGGATCTTTCAGGGTTGGATCTCACCGCCTTCGGGCCCAAACAAACCATCACATTGACATAGATGATCAGATTTGCAGGTTATGCACCATGGCCAAAATTGAGACTAAGACACACTTCATCTTCCGTTGTCCTACTTACTATGAGATCAAAGGGAGATTCTATTGCTTATTCAGAGGGTGTAGTTCCTTGACTTCTTTCTTCAGCTACACCGATCAGAGATGTCTGGCACTTTATTTCCGTGAGACTGTACAGCTCTATGAGCATACTCTACAGCTTCTTTTCCCTAGAGATAGATATTTGATTAGCTCATTACGACCTTCTTCTCACCCTCGTCTCCTTTACGTGGGGTGAAGCGGCCTCACATTACCTCTATCACCAGTTACTCTAGATCTGTGAGACCCTGTAGCACCTTTACATGTCAGCGACACATCTCTAGCAGCTCACAACGACGACCCAGGGTTCCTTCTCATCTAGATCATTATCCTTCAGTGTTGGATTTCTTTCTACCTAAAAATGATCCTTATTGCTTCTATTATGTCTTCTCTTCTTGCTTACTTTTTCTTGTTCTCTTCTTTCTTTTTTCGCTCTTGGTTGCTTTCCTGGCCACTATTTGGTGGCTTGTTGGTTCACTATTCCTTTTGTTGTACATTTCCAGTCCCTTAGACCCTTGTTGGTCTCTTTTTGGACATTAATAAATTTATCTTATCTTATCTTATCTTATCTTAACAACCCTTATTATAAAGTTTTTTTAATTAATAAAATAAAAAAATTATCTTTTCAATGATTTTAACCATATAAAACTTTATAAGTCCATTCTCAATTTTGTGCCTCGTGATAACCTAACCAATTGTGGATCTTGCTCATCTTTTCCACTCATAAGAAACTAATTACAAAAATATAATTTGCAAATGTGCGTGATTGTATCTTCAATTGTGGACCCTTCTTCGTTTAATCTTTCCATGCACATGTAAAAACAAATAAAATTGAACATTAAAATAATAATAATATATAAATGTAAAATAATAAAATAATATTAAATATATGATACAATTTTCTAATAGATAACAATTGTTCACTATGTTTTTGTTTCTTCGACCTCCTTAGACTTTTGATGTTTTTCTTTAGCATATAATTTTTTTTCTGTTGTTTGATAATTATAAATGTACAAAATTTAGTTAATGTTTTTGTTTAATCCTGAGTACCCAGCATCCGTATCTTGGGTACCAGGGCTTTGGCAATAGTAGTTGTCTAGGATTTCCTTTATTCTTTTTACTTTCATCCTACAAATGTATATTAGAATTGTTTTAACTGTTTTGAAGTAAAAATATATTTATAGAAGAGAGTAAAGATTTTATTTCTTTAAGAAAATAGTGATTGACAATTTTTTTTTTTAATTTATTATAATATTATGAAAAAAAATTACTTTCATTAAGATATTGTGTAATTAAAATAAGGACTATGGTATATTAAATTTCACATATTACTGCTATCTTCTTATATTCTAATTTTGGACTTCGTATATTATGGATATCTTATATCTCCCTAATTTGAAAAAAAAATCTTAACAATTTTTTTTTTTCAATTTACCAACCATTATCTCAATAAGAGGAGCACTTCCATTATGACATAACCTTATCTACATAAGAATCATGACATATTTAACTCTATATACTTTCTCCTTTTTTCATATATTTTAATTTGCATAAAATAAATTTTTAGAAGTTTGCATAATTTTTTTTGTATTTGAAAAAATGATACTCAACAAATAAATATATGCATATATAATGAATTAGACATTATACTACCATGTAAACCACTTGAATTGTTACATCAATGTCTTAATATATAGATTATATCATATTAAACTATATATGTTAATGTGGAACGCAACATTAAACTGATCTAATGTTATTTTATTTATCAAAAGTATTTTGAAGGATAGTATATACTTTGTTGACAGATTAAATTCTTGAAAAGGTATCCTTTCCTTGTAAGCATGATCTCACAATAATGTGTCCCTATTGTAGTACATGAAAAAAATCAACTCTAATATCATGTCCCCATGTTTTTGTGGAGCAACTACTTATTGAAAAAATTGCTAGCAAAAATAAGGTGCTAAAAATTACAATTAACATTTGGATGAACATATATGCCTTTGAATGAATAAACTTCATTGAAATGTGATGTCCTCATGATCTATGAATATTTATTTTTTAAATTGTAGTTTTTAAAATGTAATATTAAGGGGACTTTTGAAGGTACCTTCCAAAATGTTAGGAAACCATGTGATGCTACCCCTTTATTGTTCATGAATATTTCAAATATTTTTAAATTTTTATTTTGAAATATAGGTTGGACCATTGAATAAAGACACAATATATTCAAAACACATTGAGAAATATTAGTCTCAGGGAACATATATTGTTTTTGAGAATAGATAAGGGTGTCGAGAGTGATATCTCTCAATGTCTTGTAGATAGATGTATTTAAGATATCTATGCTAGTTGCATCCACAACACAACATGTAAAGTATTAATTTATCAACATTTTTTTTAAAAATTGAATAAAGTATTATTATGTTATGTAAACCATGATGCATATCATATTCATCCAAATGCACAATATGAATTCAAAATGAATGAGACATTGAATCTTTTAATTCCAAAATTTTAATAGAGGAGTTATCTTCAATACTGTATACATTTTTTTCCATAATGACCGTATGAGAATAGTCATAAAATTCCAAGTACATCCAAGGACTTAGCACACAATATAGCTATTTTGGGAGACTATTATCTACCTCTTTTTCTTTTGAATTCAGCTAAGGGAGTCTATCATTTTAGTCTACCAAAACTAATGTCAATACTACTCTCACTATCAAGTGGTTTGAGCGAAAATCTAGAAGGAAGAGCCTAATCAATCATATCAATGGAAAGGGTTTTTTCTACAAAATGGGAACTAGGGTCAACATAAGCTATTTAGTAGGTAAGGGTTTCCGAATTTAATACAATAATAATAATTTAGTATTGAATTTTTTTAATAAAGAATTGAATGAAAATACAAAATAATAATAAAAAGAATACATTGAAATAAAATAATATAATAATAATTTAATATTAATTACCATATTCATAATATAATAATGATTTACTATTAACTACAACATAATAATATAATATTTTTAGTTAAAGAATGAACAAATGTGATATATGATATGTATAGACTATTTTACTCATTTTTCTAAATATAAATATACAAGTATTTAAAATTTCTATGAATCAAATATCTTAAATACTCCATTGCCAAATTCAAATATAAATTTATTCTAATTGAAGATTTTATTATTGTTATTTTCGCGGGGCCCATTTCTATTTGAAGGAGTAAAACATTTATCGTAATACATCATGTCAAGTTTTTGTTTTATGTTAATATATTCAACTGGAAATTCGGCCTTCAAACTTACTCGATACATTTGTCCGCGGTTCAGGGGTAGCAATTTGTCTTCTTCTTATACTTTTCTTTTTATCGAAAGAAAATTGGTGAGTTTCTAGACGAAGACTTATTTATGTATTCTTGCATTTACAACCGCATATATCTTTTTTTTCTTATATTTTTTTTTTCTTTTATATTTTTTTTCTTCTTTTATTATTATTTTATTATTATATGCTTGAGGTCAGCGCGGCATTATTATTATGGTCGATGATAACGATCTTTTTCCTGTTTTCATGTTTTCAAACATTACGTTCAATCTCATTTAGAAATATCTTTAGAAGAGAAAGGTATGTTAGATTTTTGAAGCTCATACCAATTAGGATAAACACATATTATTTGCATTATTTTATTTGTTTCATCAAATTTTTTTTGGTATCTTTTGTTTTATTTTTTTGGTTTTATAATTATTTGTTCTATCGTTCTAATTATTTAATAGTGTATTGCATGTAAAATAATTTAGATAAATCATTTTCAAATTATGTTATTAAAAAGAGAAGTAAAAATAAATAATTAACTGTTATCTTTGAGTGCAAATGTCATTTGGTTTGATCAAAGTGATGGAGATAGGTATTGGTGAGGAGAAAATACAAAGAAAAGTTAGTTAGCATTGAAATTAACTATTAAAGTTAATAAAATTTAAATAAAATATTAATAATAATTATAGTAAAAATAAATTAAGTTATGGCTTCATTCTGAGATAGACTACCATTCTCTCATTTTACCTGTATTTGGTTCTTACCACTTTTTTATTTTGTTCCAATTATCTTTATCCTCTAATCACTGGAAAGGTACATACAAGATCGAACCAATGTGGTTCCGAGACCAAGGTTTCATTCCATTGTTGAAACATTGGTGGCTGAATTCTCCTTACATGAAAGGAACTTGGTTTTATAGGCTGGTCAAAAATTTGCAGCTGCTCAAAGTTAAGATTAAAGTTTGGAACATTAATACCTTTAGGAATATTTTTCATTAGAAAACTATATTACAATCAGAATTATCTATGATTAATGACTTTATTATTCAAAATGGGATGGATGCTCAGTCCTTTCCTCTTGAAAAGGAACTTAGAAGTGCCTTAGAGGAAGTGATTATTAAAGTAGAGATATATGAAATGCGGATTGCCATCCAAGACATTGCAGTAACCAATTCCAGCATTGCTGTGTGAATTCACAATTAAGGAGAAGGTGATCAACATCCTCAGTGTGCTTTTCATAGAGAGCGCAACGGGATGGCCCTTCAAACCCCAGTTTGGTAATTCTATCCGCAGTGAGGATCTTCCTTTGCATGGCTGCCCAAAGGAACATCCCGGCTCTAGGGAGACATGTTTTATTCCAACAAAGGTTCAGGGGCATATCTAAATTATCCATCTTCTGCTCAGCTAATATAGTCTTATAGCCTTCTTTGACTGAATATTCTCCATTGTTCGATCCAGCCCAAATTAACTTATCAGGTCTATTTTTGAGAATGACTTCTCTACTCTTAATAATAGTGAAAAGTCTCTGGCTTTATGAAAATGAAAATGTGTCGGCATTTATGAATTTAGAAGGAAGATCCAAATCTGGGCTACGATAGTTAGAAAGATACAGTCCAATCTTGTTTTTACATTCTTCTATAAAGTTAGGGGAAAAATCTAGAGAAATCAGGGTGGGAAAGCCTGCCCAAGAGTCATCCCAGAGTTAAGCTTTCTCCCCATTACCTACGTCCCAAGAGAGAAATTTATTTATGATTCCTCTGGAATCCTTGATAAAGTTCCACATCCTAGATCCTTTAACGTGTGATTGGACTCTGAAGATGTTGATAGGATCTGCATTTGGTATATATTTATTTAATAAAATCGAGGCCCATTTACTGTTAGATTCCTTGTATAATCTCCAAATTAGCTTGGCACCCAAGGCTTTGTTTTGCCATAGAAGGTTTTTAATACCCAAGCCTCCTTTAGAGATAGGTTTACAGAGGGATTCCCATTTAATTAAGGCTGGCTTTTTCCATTCTGAAGAGCCTTGCTAGTAGAAATCCCTAAATATTTTCTCTAGGTTATCTTTAACATTAACCAGGAGGGGAAGAACAAACATCTAATACATGGGGATGGCTGAGAGTACTGACTTGATCATGGTGGTTCTGTCGGCCTTTGTAAGCCACCTACCTTTCCATGTGCTCCATTTGTTCTGGATTTTTATGAGCACTTGCTGCCAGAGTTTGGAGGATAGGATGCCTTTGTCTATTTCGATTCCTAGATACTTACAGGGAAACTTCCCAAGATTATAACCAAACACTTTACAAATTTCCCTTTCCAATGTCGGAGAGGTATTGAGAAAAAAGATTTTTGATTTATTTGGGTTTACTTGTTGACCAGACGCTTTGATATAAAGGTCAAGGGTGTCTTTAAAGGCCTTGGCTTCGGATACCGAAGCAGAGCCTAGGAGAATGGTGTCATCAGCAAATTGTTGATGAGTAATATTAGGAACATTATCCGATGCCTTTAATCCTAAAATACTGCCTTCCTGATGTCTCTTACTGATTGTTCTACCTAAAGCTTCCGCCATAATCACATATACGAAAGGATACAATGGATCTCCTTGTCTGATACCCCTCGATATACTAAAAAAGCCTTCTGGAGTGCCATTAATTAGAATTGAAATTTTGGGAGTGGAAATGCATTTGAAGATAAGATTTGTCCATTGTTTTGAGAAATCGAAGGCCTCTAGGCACTTGCAGAGAAAAGTCTAGTCTACTTTATCATACGATTTCTGGATATCTATTTTAATAAGCATGCTAGGAGTCTTAATAGTTTGGGTAGTATGCACTAATTCTTGGGCAATAATTATGCCATCTAAAATAGAACGGTTGGATACAAAACCTGTCTGTTCTTCAGAGATGATAATGGGGAGAAGTGTCTTAAGTCTATTAGCCAAACATTTAGATAAGATTTTATAGATTGTGTTGCATAAAGAAATGGGTCTAAAATCCCATGGTTCCGTGCTTTCATTTTTCTTAGGTATTAGAGTGAAGAAAGTGTTATTGATTTCAGATAGTAAAGATCCCAAGTTTCTGGTTGCTTCCACAACTTGCCAAACTTCATTACCCACGAAGTGCCAGCACTTCTGGAAAAAACCAGCGTGGAAACCATCTGGACCAGGTGCTTTCTCTAGGTGCATTTGGAAGACCGCATTCTTAACTTCTTCTAAAGTTAATTTTTCATTTATCATTCTGTTATTCGCTTATGATATTAATTTGGGGATTTCTTTCAACATTTCATTTTGAGCTTTTGGGTTGTTTATAGCATTATTATTGAAGAGGGTTTGATAAAATTGTACTAATGTTTCTGAAATCTGTTCTGGGTTTTCGACAAAGAGACCTTCACTATTTTTAATTTTTGAGATTCTATTGACACTTCTTTTAAAGTTAGTTGAGCTATGGAAAAACTTCGTGTTGGAGTCCCCCTCCTTTAACCAAGTTTCTCTTGATTTCTGGTTCCAGAAGATTTCTTCCTTAAGAAGAATCGTATTATATCTGGCCATAAGTTCTTTTACCTTTAAATAGCTACATTCATTCATTCCTTTATCTATTACTTCGTTATTTAGCTCTTCTAATTCTTGTTCGATGGTAGTCTTTTCAGTAAATATATTATTAAATTTATTTTTATTCCACTCCAGTGCTTTATTTTTAATAATTTTTAATTAAGCCACTAGACTATACATTTTAGATCCTATTATCGAAATTTGGTTCCACCATTGCTCCAATAAATTAATGAATTATGGGTTTTGAAACCACATGAACTCAAATTTGAAGGGGTTTCTATGAGGTTTACAGCTTTCCATAATTGTGAGTCTAACTGGGAAGTGATCCGAGCCAGCCTCAGGGAGAATTTTCGCATTAACTAATTGGTTCATGGAGTCAAAGTTACCTCTGATCAAGAATCTGTCCAGCTTTTCTGCTATGTGGCTGAAGCCAGATCTTCTATTATTCCAGGTGTAGATTCCATTATTAGTGTTAATACTTATTAAATGATTTTTTGTTACCCAAAGGTTGAAGTCTTTCTGAGATTGTGAGATAAAATGGGAACCTCCATATTTTTCTTTTGTGTCTAAGATAGCGTTAAAATCACCACCTATTATATGAGTAGTTGTGTTGTTCGATAGGAGAAAGGTTTGAATTTCTTGCTAGACCTTCCTCTTCTCTTCATTTGAAATAGGTCCATAGATATTAGTTAGCATAAATTTTAGATTAGATTTAAGACTATTAACTTCTACCGCCATCCAATTGTCGTGTTTATGTAAAATAGTGACTATGACTTTCCTTGGGTCTCATAGGACAGCTAGGCCACCAGAGGCACCCTTGGAGAAATCAAATTCGGACCTCCAAATGCCTAGTTTGTTGCTAAGCTTCATACTCTCTTCCTTACTTAACTTGGTTTCCTGAAGCATTATAATTTCTGATTCAAAATTCTTTAGGTATCTCTTGACTAATCTTTGTTTGTTAGGAGTGTTCAAATCCCTAAAATTTCAAGTAGTAACCTTCATTGTTCTTGGGGAAGGCACTTCCCCTTCCCTGTGTGCAAAATATCAACGATCTTCCTTTGGTTTCCCGCATTGCCATCTAATGATCTTAATTCGACTACTGATTTCCTTCTTCTTTTCTTTTTAATTCTGTTTATATTAGGTGAGCTAAGGCTCCCTCTATTTATAGCTATGCCCAATTTTCTACCCTTGTTAGTGATCCCAAAGAGGCCTTCAATGGAATCCTTAACATTTGTTAAATTTCTGGCATAACTAATGACAGTACTATCCTGCTGATCCGGGTTATTTTGTTCAAACTCTGTGTGAATAGGGGGCTCCTCCCTATCTATAATCTCTTGACCAAATATTTCAATTATGTCTTCTAAATTCCCTAAAAGATCCAGATTTAGAGTTTCAAGTTCTACAGGGATTGAGAATTCTTGTACCATCCCCTTGTTTGGTGTATTTAATACATTTATGTCTTTGGATGAATTATCTTTAATTAAATTTTCAGTTTGAATTTCCTTATTTATAATAGACAAAGCCTTATCTTTTTCTCTATTTTTTTTAATCTAAATGACCTGATGATATATCAGAGTTACCATGAGGAACATTTGCTGTGACTTCCAATTCTGGAGCAGTGGGGAGAGATGGCCGAGTTAATCTAATGGCCTCCTCTTCTTTTTCTTCTAGTATACACTCCTGAATTAGTTTAGTTAAGGTTTCCTTTTGATATTTTAATTCATCATAATCACAAATCTCTTCCATAAACAAGTCCATTAGCTCATCCGTAAGGGATTCTCCTAAAATATTTACAATTTGATTAACTTCTTCTTCACATTTTTCTTTATTTTATGTTGTTGCTGTTGTAACTAAACAATCAGGATTCAAAGGCTGGTTTGTTTGAGGGCCTTCCTCCCATTCAATATTATCATTCTTTTCTTTGGCCAGAACAATGGCCTGATCTGTGAGGTTCATAACTAACTGATTTACAGTGTTATCATTACCACCTAAATCCAATAGATTGTGATTGTCAATCTCATTTTTGTTATTAGTTCCGGAGATAATATCTTCATAATTATTGGAGAGGGGAGTTTCCACCTTCCTTATAGGCATAGGGGATTCAAAGGAAACATGAGCATTACAATTCACAACCGGGGTATTGATTACATTTAGGTGGGGAGATAGAACCTCTGTATACTCTCTAACAGTATTCGAAAGCACAAAGCCCCCTCTCTCTTTTAAGAAGTTTACCTTTACATTAATATCTAGGCCGTGATACGAATCTGCACCAGCCTTAAAGAAGAAAGGTCTATCTTTTTTCTCATAACCTTCTATGAAGTTGTCTAAAATCTTGAGATTAATAATTATGGAATTTGATTTGAAACACAACCGTATGGGAGGGATATATTTCTCATGATAATTTAAATCAACTATGATGATAACATCTGATTGATTATGTTTAGTTTTAGCCAACCTTTTAAAAACACCAATCATATTTCCTATATTCTTAACAATCTCTAAGTGATTACATTCTAATTGTAGGTTCCTTAGTACAATTGCTTTTTCTACCAAGAAATCCGCTACCTTAATTGGATTAAATAAAGGGAACCAATTACATACATAAAAGCGGATTTCCTTGAACTTCAAATATCCTTCTTCTAATATTTTCTTTTTGAGGATACTACATTTGCAATCTACAAAAATGAAGTTATCAGCCATGATAGTAGTACTAACCTCCGAAGGGAGTAGGGATACCAAACCTTTTATTATATCTTCGATAAGTGCCCCTGTTCCAATCCATTTGCATAGAACACATGTTTCTGCATAAACACTTTGATTTTGCAAAATGTAGTTGTCATCTAATGATAACATATAATGATTAGAAGCATGATTTCCATATGCACTAGATAATGATATTTTATGATTGATTGAACGCCTATGCGATGGAGTATAGACCTTATCATGGCAAGGTTTAACCAAGCTATGAAGCTTCCTGTACAATGATATCTCATTATTCCTCCTACGATGAGAAGGACTATATGCTTTAGGAGATCTATGAATTGAACCAAATTTAATTACATCTTTTGAAACTGCTTGTTCAAACCCTAGGGTTTTGGTAAGGTGGAGGGGAGAATTTCTCACATCTGATTGTGTATATACACAAGGGTGATCCCACAAAACTGTGTCCCACTTTTTGGCCAACTTTGACACTGAAATGAACATTCAGAAAAAAAACTTCGCTTTCGGACATCTATTGTCATAAAACCATTAAGAATTTGAAGATGATGTAAACTAGTGACTTTTAGAATTTTGTTTCTAGTTTATGAATATATTTTTTTAAAAATAATTGGAATTTATTTGAATCCATTTTTCCTTCTCCTTCAAAAATTATTTTTGTGAAAAATC
>MU228356.1:246327-290674 GCA_018584345.1 Thuja plicata | reverse complement strand
TTACCACCATCAAATATTCTACCTTGCTCATATCGAGAATTATCTACTGTTATGAAAGATATTGGAATGGAGTATCAAGAAATACATGCTTGTCCCAATGATCATATTATATATTATAAAGAACATGAATTTGCAATACAATGCCCTGTATGTCATACGAGTAGATATCGAACAGATTGAATAACAAAAAAGGTGCCTCACAAGGTTCTTCGTTACATCCCCATTATTCCACGGATGCGACAATTATTCAGGTGTAGTAGCTTGGCACAATTTATGGATTACCATGCACACAATAGAAGTTGAGGTGACATTATTCGAATCCCTGCAGATGGTTCGGCATTTATGCACATAGAGGAAAAGTGGCAACACTTAAAAGAAGAACCTCATAATCTCAGGCTTTCATTGGCAGCGGACGGTGTCAGTCCATTTGTAGAGATGAGATCTGTTTACTCAGTGTGGCCTGTTTTGTTATCAACAATAACATTCCACCGTGGATGTCAATAAAGAGGGAGCACATTATGTTGGAAATGATTGTTCCAGGTATTTTATCATTTGATAGTTATTGTCTCATAGAGGGAAGGAGGCAAATGATGAGTGGCGGAGAGGGTGAGAGGAACTTGCCTGTGAATTGACACCTCATATTTCTCACACTTGTCCAAATCTTGGGGTTGCTGGCCAGACGGAAGCAACCAATCAAATGCATGAACAAATCTTGCAAGTGCGAATTGTATCATACGGAGTCCCAGATTATATCTCGGGCACCTTCTTTGCCCTGCACCAAACGGGATTCTCCATATTCATTTGCATCTCATATTCATTTGCACTGCTGAAATTGAGAATGAAAAAAGCTTGAAAATATCCATATTCATTTGCATCTCATATTCCTGCTTAGCAGCATTGCGAGATTATATTGAGAAACAGCTTCAATTGAAGACCACGACACCGAATTGGATGAAGATGCGTGTCCTGTGACTACGCTCTCTAAATTAATGCCGCTTTGTCTCGTCAACCTTTTGCTTTTGCTTGGTTTATTTCTTTTATTACCGTTAATTTGAAATTATTATAATTTTTATGGCCATTCATATCCTATCTTATTAGAATTGATGTTTTAGGCGTACAGTCAATTTCCATAGATTGTTTCTATTATCCTTTTCGATTATAATTATTGTTTTCAGAAAATTATTATGTTTTTTTTTATTATACAAGTTTAAAGATCAAGGTATATCAAAATCTAATTAGAGTACATAATATTTTTGTTATCTTTCTAGTTCTTGAAGAGAGTATTTGTTTTAATAAAAATAAAATTTGAAAATTATGACTATACGACTTCAAAGATCTGAAGCTGCCTATTTCATATATTCCATGGCAACCTCTATCAAGCTCAAAGCTAAAATCGGTTCTATTCATTCATGATTAACTGTTTTGATTAACTATTTTGATTAGGTAAATAAGATTTTTGAAAGGTTTAGGACCTATTATATGATTATTCATATTAACAATTAAATAAATTATATATGTTAAAAGTAATTAATTTTATAATGTTATTTATGAGTTATATTTTTTTATATAAAATATGTTAAGAGATATTCCTTTTAATATGTCTAATGTAATATAAAGAAAGATATCTCTTTATATATTGTTTATAAAAAATTTAGATTTATTTTCTATAAATTTAATAATTAAATTTATATTAATTTTAAACATAAATAAAAAATTCTCTGGCCCTCGTTTCAACTGAGACCTGCCATTATGTCCAGGATCAGTAAAGGGGTGGGTTCCCTTGCCATGTTGGAGAAACAGTGTGTCAGATATCATTTTCAGGACACCGCGTCCAAGTTGTCCCTCTTGGATTCCTTGGTTACACCTACGGTACTTTATGGCTCTATTGTTTGGGGGTCATTCCTTATGGATTCTGATTGGACCTCTATTGAGCATGTTTAGACTATCTTCCTTCGACGTCTCATCAGATGTCATTGCTCCACCTCTCATAGCATCATTTTGGTTGAGTTTGAGGCTCATCCCTTTAGATTGGGGGGCCATCTTTGATTTGGTTTGGTTTATTCACCACCTTCATTGTTTTGCGGACTCCAATGAGAGTCGTAATAGATACTCCTACCTGGCCTATTTTTCTTCAGTGGCCCTTACCAAGTTAGACCCCTCTGCTAGAGCCCGTTGTTGATATGCCCAGGCCTCTTCCCTTTTAGGTTCCATCACGATTGACATTGATCACCTCCCCCCTATCAGTTCTGGCTTGACGCTTTGGCTCACCTCCTCCCTTCCAGATAGGAGTTGAACAGACATGTCAGACTTGACATATACAGGTAGTACCAACCTGTGTGGGGGTTTGTGCTCGAGGATGGCTTTTTATGCTGAGCACTTTCTAGACATTCGAGATGGGATTATTGTTCGTCCTAGATACTTATCTCAGCATTGGTGCCACGCCCTTTGTATCACGCTGGGAGCTTTCAGGGTTGGATCTCACTACCTTTGGGCCCAAAAAAACCATCACATTAATAGAGATGATCAGATTTGCAGGTTATGCACCCTGGCCAAAATTGAGACTGAGACACACTTCATCTTCCATTGGCCTACTTACTATGAGATCAAAGGGAGATTCTATTGCTTATTTAGAGGGTGTAGTTCCTTGACTTCTTTCTTCAGCTACACCGATCAGAGATGTCTAGAACTTTATCTCTGTGAGACTATACAGCTCTGCGAGCATACTCTACAGCTTCTTTTCCCCAGAGATAGATATCTGATCAGCTCATTATGACCTTGTTCTTGCCCTCATCTCCTTTACGTGAGGTGAAGCGGCCTCACATTACCTCTATCACCGGTCACATCTCTAGCAGCTCACAGTGACGACCCAGGGTTCCTTCTCATCTGGATCATTATGCTTCAGTGTTAGATTTCTTTCTACCTAAAAATGATCCTTATTGCTTCTCTTATGTCTTCTCTTCTTGCTTGCTTTTTAATGTTCTCTTCTTTCTTTTTCACTCTTGGTTACATTCCCGGCCATTATTTGGTGGCTTGTTGGTTCGCTATTCTTTTGTTGTACATTTCCAGTCCCTTAGACCCTTGTTGGTATGTTTTTGGACATTAATAAATTTATCTTATCTTATCTTATCTTATCTTAAAAACCCTTATTATAAAGTTTTTTTAATTAATAAAATAAAAAAAATTATCATTTCAATGATTTTAACCATATTAAACTTTATAAGTCCATTCTCAATTTTGTGCCTCGTGATAACCTAACCAATTGTGGATCTTGCTCATCTTTTCCACTCATAAGAAACTAATTACAAAAATATAATCTGCAAATGTGCGTGATCGTATCTTCAATTATGGACCCTTCTTCGTTTAATCCTTCCATGCACATGTAAAAACAAATAAAATTGAACATTAAAATAATATATAAATGTAAATAAGTAAAAAAATATTTTAAAATATATGATACAATTTTCTAATAGATAACAATTGTTCATTATGATTTTGTTTCTTCGACCTCCTTAGACTTTTGATGTCTTTCTATAGCATATAAATTTTTCCTGTTGCTTGATAATTATAAATGTACTAAATTTAGTTAATGTTTTTGTTTAACCCTGAGTACCCAACATCCGTATCTTGGGTACCAAGGCTCTGGCAATAGTAGTTGTCTATGATTTCCTTTATTCTTTTTACTTTCATCCTACAAATGTATATTAGAATTGTTTCAATTGTTTTGAAGTAAAAATATATTTATAGAAGAGAGTAAAGATTTTATTTCTTTGAGAAAATAGTGATTGACAAATTTTTTTTTTGAATTTATTATAATATTATGAAAAAAAAAATTACTTTCATTAGGATATTGTGTAATTAAAATAAGGACTATGGTATATTAAATTTCACATATTACTGCTATCTTCTTATATTCTAATTTTGGACTTCGTATATTATGGATATCTTATATTACACTAATTTGAAATAAAAGATATATTTGAAAGATTGCAAGATTTTCTTGTTTGAATTTTTTTCTAGAAGTTTGAAGATAAGATCTCCCTAATTTGAAAAAAAAAATCTTAACAATTTTTTTTTTTTCAATTTACCAACCATTATCTCAATAAGAGGAGCACTTCCATTATGACATAACCTTATCTACATAAGAATCATGACATATTTAACTCTATATACTTCCTCATTTTTTCATATACTTTGATTTGCATAAAATAAATTTTTAGAAGTTTGCATAAATTTTTTTGGATTTGAAAAAATGATACTCAACAAATAAATATATGCATATATAATGAATTAGACATTATGCTACTATGTAAACCACTTGAATTGTTACATCAATGTCTTAATATATAGATTATATCATATTAGACTATATATTTTAATGTGGAACGCAACATTAAATTGATCTAATGTTATTTTATTTATCAAAAGTATTTTGAAGTATAGTATATACTTTGTTGACAGATTAAATTCTTGAAAAGGTATCATTTCCTTGTAAGCATGATTTCACAATAATGTGTCCCTGTTGTAGTACATGAAAAAAATCAACTCTAATATCATGTCCCCATGCTTCTGCTTAAATGAATTTTCTGCTTATTGAAAAAATTGCTAGCAAAAATAAGCTAGCTGCATGGGGACATGCTATAAGGTGCTAGAAATTACAATTAACATTTGGATGAACATATATGCCTTTGAATGAATAAACTTCATTGAAATGTGATGTCCTCATGATCTATGAATATTTATTTTTTAAATTGTAGCTTGTAAAATGTAATATTAAGGGGACTTTTGAAGGTACCTTCCAAAATGTTAGGAAACCATGTGATGCTACCCCTTTATTGTTCATGAATATTTCAAATATTTTTATATTTTTTATTTTGAAATATAGGTTAGACCATTGAATAAAGACACAATATATTCAAAACACATTGAGAAATATTAGTCTCAGGGAACATATATTGTTTTTGATAATAGATAAGGGTGTCGAGAGTGATATCTCTCAGTGTCTTCTAGATAGATGTATTTAAGATATCTATGCTAGTTGCATCCACAACACAACATGTAAAGTATTAATTTATCAACATTTTAAAAAAAAATTGAATAAAGTATTATTATGTTATATAAATCATGATGCACATCATATTCATCCAAATGCACAATATGAATTCAAAATGAATGAGACATTTAATCTTTTAATTCCAAACTTTTAATGGAAGAGTTATCTTCAATACCGTATACATTAGATACAATTATTATGTTTGAAAAAAATAGAGTCTTCCTTCCTCTTCTTTCCATTTTGTGTGTTACCTCATTGTCTTTGTTTTTCCATAATGACCGTATGAGAATAGTCATAAAATTCCAAGTACATCCAAGGACTTAACACACAATATAGCTATTTTAGGAGACTATTATCTACCTCTTTTCCTTTTGAATTCAGCTAATGGAGTCTATCATTTTAGTCTACCAAAACTAATGTCAATACTACTCTCACTATCAACTAGTTTGAGCAAAAATCTAGAAGGAAGAGCCTTATCAATCATATCAATGGAAAGGGTTTTTTCTGTTACAAAATAGGAACCAGGGTCAATATAAGCTATTTAGTAGGTAAGGGTTTCTGAATTTAATACAATAATAATAATAATTTAGTATAGAGTTTTTTTAATAAAGAATTGAATGAAAATACAAAATAATAATAAAAAGAATACATTGAAATGAAATAATATAATAATAATTTAATATTAATTACCATATTCATAATATAATAATGATTTACTATTACTTACAACATAATAATATAATATTTTTAGTGAAAGAATGAACAAATGTGATATATGATATGTATAGACTATTTTACTCATTTTTCTAAAAATAAATATACAAGTATTTAAAATTTCTATGAATCAAATATCTTAAATACTCCATTGCCAAATTCAAATATAAATTTATTCTAATTGAAGATTTTATTATTATTATTTTACTATTATATGCTTGAGGTCAGCGCGACATTATTATTATGGTCGATGATAAGGATCTTTTTCATGTTTTCAAACATTACGTTCAATCTCATTTAGAAATATCTTTACAAGGGAAAGGTATGTTAGATTTTTGAAGCTCATACCAATAAGGATAAATACATATTATTTGCATTATTTTGTTTGTTTCATCAATTTTTTGGGTATCTTTTGTTTTATTTTTTTGGTTTTCTTATTATTTGTTCTATCCTTCTAATTATTTAATAGTGTATTGCATGTAAAATAATTTAGATAAATCATTTTAAAATTATGTTATTAAAAAGTGATGTAAAAACAAATAATTAACTGTTATCTTTGAGTGCAAATGCCATTTGGTTTGATCAAAGTGATGGAGACAGGTATTGGTGAGGAGAAAATAACAAGAAAAGTTAGTTAGCATTGAAATTAATTATTAAAGTTAATAAAATTTAAATAAAATATTAATAGTAATTATAGTAAAAATAAATTGACTTGTGGCTTCATTCTGAGATAGACTACCATTCTCTCATTTTACATGTATTTGGTTCTTATCACTTTCTGATTTTGTTCCAATTATCTTTATCCTCTAATCACCGGAAAGGTACATACAAGATTGAACCAATGTGGTTCCGAGACCAAGGTTTCATTCCATTGTTGAAACATTGGTGGCTGAATTCTCCTTACATGAAAGGAACTTGGATTTATAGGCTGGTCAAAAATTTGCAGCTACTCAAAGTTAAGATTAAAGTTTGGAACATTAATACCTTTAGGAATATTTTTCATTATAAAACTAGATTACAATCAGAATTATCTATGATTAATGACTTTATTATTCAAAATGGGATGGATGCTTAGTCCTTTCCTCTTGAAAAGGAACTTAGAAGTGCGTTAGAGGAAGTGATTCTTAAAGTAGAGATTTACTAGAAACATAAGTCTCGGGAAACTTGTCTTGGAGATGGGGATAGAAACACAAACTTTTTCCATGTGTCAACTAAGTTAAGACATCTTAGAAACAAAATTATTCAAATTGAATTTTCAAATGGAAAGCTGGAAGATGAGAGTGATATTGTTGCCAAAGGTGTTTCCTTTTTCTTGACCCTATTAACTATGCAGCAGATTCATCACTCTTATAACTTTTAGACTCCATCCCCAATTGTGTTTCTGAGGTAGATATTACTATTCTTATGGCTCTCTTTACATCAAATGAACTCAAATAAATTCTTTTCTCCATGGTTTCGGATAAAGCCCCGGGACCAGATAGGTTCACCATGCTCTTTTTCCAAAAAATTTGGGACTTTATAGGCAATGACATCTTACTTGCATTAGAGGAGGCCAAAATCCATAAGACTATGCTTAAAGAGCTTAATCATACTTGGATTGATCTTATTTTGAAAAAAGGCAATCCTGAATCCTTTTCAGATTTTTGACCTATCTCACTTTGAAATTTTCTGTACAAATTTTTTTCTAAAGCTATTTTTGTTCGATTAGCTAAAATTCTTCCTAAAATTATTTCTGAGGAACAAGGGGGCTTTGTCCCTAGTAGAGAAATGCCAGAGTGGGCCATTTTGGCCAATGAAATTTTGCACTCCATCCAGTTAAAAAATAAATCTGCTATGGTACTTAAGCTAGATATGATGAAAGTGTATGATCATGTTGATTGGGATTTTCTTCTCATAGTTCTCACTAAATTTGGTTTCTAATGGGTCCTAATGGGTCTTAATGTATTCTAATGGGTCTTAATGGATCGTAATGGGTCCTAAGGGTTCGTACACTAATACATTTGGTACCAAATTGCAACGGCAGTGCCGTTGCAGTTTTTCCGTCAAAACCTTGTCGTTGTCGCAATTGCGACGATAGACCGTTGCAATTGCAACGATGACAAGGTTGTGATGGAAAAACTGTAACGGCACTACCTTTGCAATTTGGTACCAAATGTATTAGTGGTAGCACCACTTAGAATCCATTAGACTCCCTTAGGCAATATAAGGACACATTAGGACACATTACAAACCATTAGTGTGTCGCTCAATGATTAATGCATTCTAAGGGGTCCTAAGAGGTCATAATGTGTCCTAAGAGGTCCTAATGGGTCCTAATATGTCCTAAGGGGTTGTAATGGGTCCTGAAGGATCGTAGGATCACTTAGGACCCATTATGACCCCTTACGACGCATTAGAACCACTCATAACTCTAAAGAGTGTCCTATGGTGATTAATGCTCTCTCTCTCTAATGGTTCCTATGACTATTAATATGTTATAATGAGTAATAATGTGTCCTAATGGGTCTTAACGGGTCCTAAGGGGTTGTAATAGGTCCTAAAGGTTCCTAGGACAACTTAAAACCCATTAAAACCCCTTACAAAACATTAGTACACATTAGAACATATTAGAGTCCATTAGTGTGTCCTACCACTATTAATGTGTTTTAAGGGATCTTAAGAGGCCCTAATGTATCCTAAGGGGTCCTAATTTGTCCTATGGGGTTGTAATGGGTCCTAAGGGGAGCTAGGACCACTTAGGACCCATTATGACCCCTTATGATACATTAGAACCACTTAGAACCCTAAAGAGTGTCCTACGATGATTAATGCTCTCTCTCTCTCTCTCTCTCTCTCAACATGGTTAAACATACATGTTAATTATTAAACTAGCCATAGCACAAACAATACAATGAGAAATGATCACAAAACAATCATGCACAAGTCAAGGGTTTAAGGTTACAATAAATAGTCCATTGGGAATCTTGGTGAAGACAATGTGTTGATTATTGAAATTCGGCTAAGTCTAAAATTTGAATAGTGCATACGCACTATTGTGCATATGCGATTTGAAATAATTTAGAATTTACCAAGCCTAAGGCTTGGATTTTCCTTGGAGATCCAACCCAAAGGCTTGGATGATTCAAATAGGTCTGAGACATTTTTTCCAGCAAACATACAAAAATTCACATTTTTCTTGTGTGCTCCCTATAAGGGTTGCACGTGGTTAAATAACAATAAAATCAGATGGCTTGATATTGTAGATGTCTCTGTTACCTATCTAACCATATAATTTATTTTGAATTTTGATTATGTTAAGTTTTTCATCTCTAATTTCTTTTGTATGTATGTCTGATTTTTGTCAAAAACCAACGTGTATTATTTTGGGCTTAGATTTTGGCTCGTTCGTCAAATTTTTAAACAATTTATATTTTCATAAACTAGACTCCATTCTACACACTTTATAAAAAAAAATTGATTTTCAATTAGTTTTCAATGATTTCTAGGGGTAGACACATAAATTTCACATTTTTGGGATGTGTCCACTTCATAAATTCACAAAAAATCATACTTTCATCAAACAATTAGTAGAAAAATCCGGGATAAACTAGGTGGAATTAGCTAAATTCTCAGTGGAGCGATTAAATTTAAAAAAAAAAAAGTTAACATTTTAGTGGGAGCACACGAGAAGCTACGTTATGTTTTTTCACAAAAATAGGAGCACATTTGTGCTCCCCCTTTTTGAGGACCTTAATCTCAACCATTTCTATAAAAATATAGTAGTCTAGAAACTATATTTGGAGTACAAAAACTATTGTTATTCTCACATTTTCAAATTTTGAGTCTAACTATCCTTAATTTCTCATTGAAGTTAAGAGTTTGCTGATTTCAGAAAAAATGGCATCTTATATCCCCTTTTTGGTACCCCAACTCTCTGCTCTTACGACCACATAGTTATACATCATAATCAATAGTTATAGTCATCAAGAAATATAGATGGCTCATTAGAACTAATAATAATCATAGAGATGAAAAAACAAATAACAATCATATAGATGCCTTATATATATCCATCAAGGCACATAAAAATCTAACATCCTAACTACAAAAATTAAGGTCCTAAAAAGTTGTCAATGCATAAGTGAGGATAATCACACATGAATGGGGTATCATTCAACTATAACAAATAAGCTTAATAGAAACTAGATGTCTAGCATTAGTATCATCATCAAGTACTAAATAATGAAATCATTATGAATATGCTATTGGAATAGATTAAATAACTAAATTATTTCAATTAGCTAGAGTAGAATCATACTCACATAAGAAACAA
The DNA here is from genome assembly GCA_018584345.1 of Thuja plicata. Taxonomy (NCBI): domain Eukaryota; kingdom Viridiplantae; phylum Streptophyta; class Pinopsida; order Cupressales; family Cupressaceae; genus Thuja; species Thuja plicata. The sequence continues at coordinate 280,598 of MU228356.1, read as the reverse complement.
GAGAAACATAGAAATATCTTGAATTATTGAGTAGACTCAAAAAAATAGAAAAAAAATTCCACTAGATCATGTTAGGGTTAGGGAGGTATTACAAACCTCACAACCCTCTTTTTCATTTTCCTAAAGTTTGAAGTTTCTCAAATTTGAACTCTACAATCCAAACACTACTCAAATCACACAATGCTTTCATTAAAGGCTTCCTTGCTTCTGCGATTCACCTATTATTTATTCCAAATCGGACTAGGAGCAATTAAACTAACTAATTATTTCAATCTTTACCTTTTCAACAAACTTCAGGATAGGAGTTTAAGTGACATGTTTGAGCGCTTTAATGGAGTAGTCGTCATCATTTTCCCTAGCAGGGTGTGAATCTTGGGTTCGTGAATGAGCCCCCTCTCTAGGGTTTGCAGAGGTGGTGACCAAGCCAAAAGGAATTTCTTTTGGTCATCCATCATAGCATTCACAAATATTTTTGGTAAGGGGAAAAACAGGTTTTGATGGGGGCCCAAAACCCTTTACAAGCATATTTTGAGGAGGGTGTGGAGCCCCACAATAATGAATAGTTGCACAATAAATAAAACATTACAAAACAATAGCAAAAACTAGCAAACAGAAAAAATCCTTAAAAATAGAATCATACAAAACTCCAGCTTCTCAAGGGAACACAACATAAAGGGTCTAAGCCTCACAACACAAAATACATGGTTTTCAAGGCTCCCTTAACCTTAATAGCGATCCAACAGTTTTTTTGGGCTCCCTTAACCTAAAAGTGGGTTTTGTCAAGGCTCCCATAACCTTAAAATAATCCAACAATAAGACAAAATGATAAACAAACTAGACCAAATAGAGCCTCCCAAAAGAGGAAGACCATAGGGTTTTGGAAGGCTCCCCGAACCTTAACATTAGGTTTTAACATGGTTCCCAAAACCATCATCACAAACAGACTAAAGAGATTGATTAATAGAAAACCAACTGAAAATATGGAGTTTTGACAGGCTCCCCAAACCTTCATGGATTTTTACCCTGGATTTTTACCCTGCTCCCACAACCATGGGGATTTGATAGGCTCCCTAAACCTTAAAAGAGGGTTTTTAAATGGCACCCCAAACCATCTAACCAAAAACCACATCCCAACCATGAATCTCAATTTCCACTACAACACTCCTCTCCACCTCAAAAGAAGAGGATCCCACCTCCATAGGAGTTAAAACCAAAAATACCCATTGGGAAATCACCACCTAGCACCAATTTTCTTTCAAGTAGCCCAAAACCAAGGAAAACTATGTGAATTTACAAACAACCTCTCCCAAAATGTTATCCTCCACCTCTATAGGAGAAGCCTACACCTCTAAAGGAAACATGAAAGAGGAAATGCATAACCAAATGATCCAAAACCAGGTTGAAGAAACACTTAGAAACCCCACCTTAATAGGGGGAAACTCCACCTCTAAATAAGATTTGCAGAAGGAACATTAAACATCATAGAGAGCACACAAAATAAGGAAGAACATCCAGAATTAGGCTTAAAACTAGGCCATCACAACCCCAAACACACACCAAATCCATAAACAAAAACTAAAATAGGAAAGCAAGTTCCCTTGAACATTGGCACCAACTAGCTTACCCAAACAAAGAACGAAGGTGCCAAGAGGATTAGAGAGGCCAAAACCCTCCCCATCAATAGAACACTGAAAAACTTGAAAGACCCCAAGAGGTAGGGGAACACCAAAATCAGATCCAAGAAGGCACTAAAATGAGTTCTCAAACTCAGGAAGGCCTCAACAAACGAAAACACCAAGCACCAATGCCTAACCACATTAGCTGAGACACCAACAAGACCCACTAAAAAAAAAGAAGGAAGAGCCCAAGCCATAGTCGACCATCAAGAGAAATGAGAAGAAAAGGAAGCACCCATCTCTTCCACCATAATAACACTAACCCAATATACCCTGCCATGCACAAGGAAATGAGCAGTTTATAACACCAACCCCAAACAAGATAACATAAAATAGAAACCCAAGAGACGCCACAAGCACCACACCTCATCTACTAGTCCCTCATCAAAAATTTCCTCCACAAAGGAAAAAGGGGCCAACGCACGGAATCCAACCACAATCTCCACCCAAAAAGGAAGTTGTTTGTTGTAGATAAAGACACCCACAAACAAAAGGGAACCTCCAACTAAGAACAGGGGAGATGAATGCAAAAGAGTCACCAGTGACAACAACCAAAAAGGACCCTTTCCAAAGAGAAAAAAATATCCACACCATAGAGATGGGGGCACCACAAAAAATACCAAGCAAAACCACATTGTGCTGCTCCCAAACACACCAAATGCACCAGAAACACAAAAATAATTGCAACCCACAACAACATTGCAAGAAGGGATCATCATCCTCTCCTCCATTGTCGTCCTCATTGCTGAAATTAGACTCAAAAAGCTCCAAAATACTAGAGGATGATGATCCCTTCTTGCAATGTTCACAACTGTGTTTTTCTCATCTGGACGCCCTTCCCGCCTCTTTCTCCCATTTGAAATCCTATCGTACAACGTTCACAAATGTTTTTTTCTCATCTATTGAGAAATTTTGAACTTTGGTTTCTGGTTTAATATAAATATAACTAGCACTTGCACCGAAAGAAGGTGCAAGGGATACGCCGATAAGTCTTTGATGTGAAATCTTTATTGGAGCTTTACAAAATAAAAGGAAGAGTATTTGAGTGTCGTTCTACAAACAAATGTCATTGCAAAAGGAAGTCTTGTACATAGCAGCATCCACTTTGGATGAAATAAAATTATGGTATTGTTGTACTGTAAAGAAAGAAGTTTGGTTTAATATATGACAGCTAGATTTAATCATTTTATTCACAAAGTTAGTGACCCATTTGTAAAGATACATTTAATCATTTTATTCATGAAGTTAGTGGCCCATTTGTAAACAACATTTTTAGTTGTCACTAAAACCTAGTTTGATGCAATATGCAAACTATATTTTGAAAAATGGAAAGGCTCTTGTAGTCACTAATATTCAGCAAAAAGTGTAGAAAAGTAGGGAATTTCTTGGATTTTTAGGATTATATAAAAATGGCTTAGCCTTGGAAGAATATTGCAAGAGATAGGCATTAAACTGTAGATTCCAAAGTATTAAACTAATAAATTTTACTTTAGCCAATAAGAAGGGTTTTCTGTAAAATAAAAGGGTGTGTACAAATGATTAATTTTGAAATCAACTATGTATGTTTTTGTATCAAGGTTTCACTCAGGAAGGAAATTTAGTCCTTTTGTGATGACATGTTTAATCTTCAAGCTCTACAACACACTATAACACCCTAGCCTACTATTAATTATTAGTCCTTTTGTGATGGCATGTTTAATCTTGAATACCTTCATGAGCTGGAAGCTGGATCAAGAGGCCAAGTCACAGGGAAATTAGCCCAGGATACATGGTGGTTTTATATTTTTAGTTATTTTCATAAAGGGACAACTATCCTAAAAATGGTTTTCTTTATTTTTTTACTAGTTTTTGTAACTGTTTTGATTTGATGTCAATCCAAAAGGCCGAGTTTTTAGGGAGGCCTCCTGGATTGCAAAACTATATATGTTGGAGCATAGAACTAGTGAAGGGTTAGAATTTATAGATTACGCAGTCTTTTTGGCTTACAGTACTGTTAAGTTTTAGTTTTCTTTCTGGAAAGAATTAATTGGAAGGATATAGTGATTTGCACCTTTTTTGGACTTTGATTCTTATCATATAAAGATAATAATGCAAAGTCTCAGTTTTAATCTTTTAATTTAAACCTTCTGTATATTGATTACTTTGTGAATTGGTATATCTCTTTCTCTGCATTATTTATTTTCTATGTTGTGGTTGTTCATCTTTCCGTAAAATTCCCTTTCTTAATTATTCAAGAAACTAATTTAGATAGTTGGGGGAGCTATGTTTTCCTTAAATTAAAAATTATATATTCATGATCTTTGGAAATATCTCAATAGCTAGGATTATTTAAGAGATCCTTGCATACTTTCTAGTTAAAAGTACATTGTTGTATTTCATTCAAAAATTCATTGGGCTTTTTGGAGAGGGAGTTGTACCTCATAAAATTCAGAGGGAAGTAAATATTTCATTGCTTACCTAGCTGTTGTGAGATGTTTGTCTTCAAAGAGGTGTAGGGTCAATATAAATTTTATTTTGCGTGGAGACAAATATGTTCACTAACAAGTTCATAATAACACAACACAAAGATTTAAAGATTGATTCACTGCAATAAAAACTAAGGGAAACAACACTCCATCAATATGCATAAGAAATTTGACTCAGATTATCCACAAAAATACCAAAAACTATATTAAACTATGCTCCATATCTACAAGAATACAACCTAGTCCATACACAGTTTGCATGATTTACATAACATTCTCTTCCCTCTCGGGTTGGAACTATTTTCCAACCATGTTTTAATCTTTCCCAATCTTTGGAATTTTCCAACTACTTCTCAACCAATTAACTATCTACCTTGTAACCTATTTTAATCAGTTTGATTTCCTGAATTACATGTTCCTAACTTTGACAAGTAAAGTTCTTCAAATGAACAATTTTGAACTTTTTTTTATCAAAGGCCCAAATACCACCCCTATTACATCAAAATAGCCCTATGAGACCTTAGGAAACATAAACGTTAAATAAAATTCCTATTATATCCCCTCAATCCCATTACATGACCCTTTAGACCTAGTTTGCCTATTATGACAACATTTTGAAAACTTAATTATAATGACTCAATATGACTTCCAATGGCATTATTAGCCATGATTACATTATAAAATAGTTAGATAGACCATGTAGAATTAGTATGCAAAGGAAAACCATCGGTAATGACTACACTAAAAGATAGGTAAATTAGCACAACCCGATAGAACAGTCTATAGTATAAAGCAAACACACAACTTACAAGTACAAACCATTAACAGAGGAACCCGATAGGATTAAACCAACAAAGGAACTCGACAACACAATACAAGCCGCAAGAGAAGATTATAGAGTAAACTAAAAGAGTAGAAAAGAGAGAAATCTAACAAAGCAAGGGAACCCGATAGACAGTTCACAAAAGGAACACCGAAACACTTTCACATCAACCCGAGCATCAGACACTGAAAGTCAGTTATATCCTGAGAAATTTGGATCTGACTTTTACATCAGATAAAACACTTGTGTTTTATATTTAGCATTTTGATATGTTTTAAAACCATTTCTTGAGGGACAAGAAAGATAATTGTAATTGTTTTAATCAGTCTAACTAATTAAAAACATGCAAACTAGGACATCAAGGTCAAGTGGTAAACCGTTGATCATAGAGTTAAGTTTGTAATACGTGAAACTAAAAAGGTCAAATCTATTGTATAAATAGATGTGTAATAATTCATTCAAGATGGATGTGAGGATGAAAGTAGCCAAGGATCACATCTATGGATCACATTGAGACTTTCAAGAAGCAAGACAACAAAAGATGAATTTGGTTATCAAGAACCAAGAATCAAGGCTACTAAGCAACAAAGGTATTAATCAATCACATTAGGTGATATATTGTAAATATAATATTTAATGGATCTGTAATCAACAATTGTAGATTGCATACACTCATTTCAATGAGTATTTTTGTCTACATTCTAACAAGTGTAGCAAATAAAAGAAATCCTTTCAAGAAAGGTGGATTTAAAAATCCTATTATAAATCTCTTAACTGAGTGCACACTAAACAGTGTTGCAAAAGATCTTAACATAGTGGACCTTAACCAATCTCCACATAATACTCCTAACAGGGTATATCATCATAAGTGATCAAATTGTAAGCCTTAATCGGCCCCTTCCAATTTGCAAATAGTGAAGTTTTTGTGGGTGTCACCTCCACCGCTGTTTTTACCTTCTAACAAGGGTTTTCTAAGTTACCATATCTTGTGTTATGTGTCATTTCTTTCATGAATGTTTCTATGAATGTCTACATACAATTAAGATTATGAATTGATATCACATGCATAAAGAAAGAACATCAGATATGATTGATAAAGGAAAGATTTGATTACACAAGGTTAAAGGTTAATTAACTAAAAATTTTAGAGGTACTGATTCACCCCTCTCCTCTCAGTACATACTTCCCATTATTTCCAACAATTGGTATCAAAGATAGATCTCTTATTTGAAAAGTGTAAAGACTTAAGAGAAAATATCATACAATGGAGAAGTACATTATTGACAAGAGTATTGAGAATCAAAAGATAGAAATTCAGATCTTCTATGAGCAGTATAAAGAATCTAGAATAAAGATGAGACATTTTCTAGATGAAACAAAGATTATGGCATCTCACTGTAATGAAACAAACTACCATGAAGAAGAGATACTAGATCTATTTGAATCTTTAGGATCTACAACTAGAAAAGCATCAGACACATCTGAAGAAAGCATCACAAGTCTGAATGAAATCAATCAACATCTGGCTAGACCAGTGAAATCTTTGAAAATAGGTCAAAAAAATAGATGGTAAGAATGATTGATGTCATGAACAATGCTAGACAAGTTGAGCAATAAAGAACACTAGCTATTGATGACATGAAGAATATTACTGAAAATCTACAAGAGAAATCGTCAGAAATACAAAGACTTACATAACATCATCTTGAGATCACAAATCAGATTATCCTTATGAGTCAAGAGGAAAACATAATGAATACAAAACTCATTGAAAGAATAGAAGCTATCGGTGAGCTAAGAGAAGAAAATAAAAAGTTGAAACATGCAGTGAGAATTCAGCAACAACACAATGACATGATCAAGAGAAATTAAGAAAGAAGTAAGAGGATGGATGATTTTCTGGAAGGACAAATAAGAGTCAACAATAATACTGGACTAGGGTATACCAAAAATCAAGAATCACCAAACCATGTTGATCCAAAGAATGTCTATGCAAATCCAAGACAAAGAAAGTTGACGTGCAATCAATGTGAAAGGCCAAGCCACACATCAAATGTATGCAAGAGAAAAATGAATTCCTAAATCCATATCTTCATTCATAAGAATTTGTTATAAATATAAAAAGAAACTACATAAAGCATATGAATGTAAATCTGAGGTGAAACAACCAAAGAAGGAAACATCCATGGAAAAATACTATCCTGCTTGAAAAATGCATGGGCACACATCTCTTGAATGCAGGAAGAAGAAAAAGCAAGCATGGAAGCCTAAAGATCAATAAAATGCTTATCAACCGAAAAGAGTCGGTAACTCATATGTTTGGGATTACAACACATGGGAAAACTATACCGCATGTGGAAGACTTAGTCGCATAGCTGCAAACTCTATGAGACAATGGACAAGAAAGTCTAGGAGCTGGACTAACCCCGAAATGGCATGTCTACACTCTCATAATGTTGGTCATCTGAGAAAATACTGCAGAGACCGAGTGACAGAGACAAGAACCATTGCCAATGGAAACACCATTGAACACATTAGGAAGATGAGAAACAAAATGTGGAGGAAAGCTACAAACACTCATGAAGCTGGACCGAGAAATGAAATTGGTGACACCTTATCCAATGGATCTGGTGACATCACCATCCCCACCTAAGCAGAACAAGTAAGTCTGGAACTGCATTATACCAAGTTATATTTTGCATCAGTTCCATTATACATAGTTAAAATACCAAATCACCATGAATAAAGATGGACTATGGTATTACTTGTTACAATTATGAGAATTCAATCTCATCGGTTAATGCTTACCGAACGTCATCGGTGTGAATACAAATCCAAGTTGTCTATACTTACTGAGCATCGTCGTTTAAAATATAAAAGCTAAATTGCTAATGTAAACTGAGATCCATCGGTAATCATGAAAGTTGACATGTTGTTTGTGTCATACACTGAAATCTGTTGGTGAACATAACAACTTGACAGCCGCCCTGAAGCATCATGTTCTCACTGAGAATGTTATTTATGTATCACCCGATGACTCTATATTTACACACCGAGAAGTCATTGATAATTTATGACATGACTTAGGGAAAATTCTATAAATAGATGATGGAAGGGTTTGATTATTTACATAGCGACTAGAGTGAATAAGCAGAGAAAAACCTGAGCATGAAGCAACCTGATTGGAGAGAACCTATAACTCAACTCCCTGCACTCCAAATAGATTCCTAATAGCTATAGAGGTTGAAGTAAGTAACAAAAATAACTAACAAGTCTACTTTCATTTACAGGAAAATCCCTAATTTCAAAAATGATGGCAACTACATCAAGAACCTCTAAAATCAGGAATGCTAAGGAGAGTAAGGTTAATCTGATAAATAATAGAACATGTGAGGAACCTAAGTATAAAATTTGTCTAGAGGTTACCTCACAACTTGACAACTCTGGAGCATGTTCTGGAATTCCACCTAGGGTTTTTTTGATTGAGGATGTTAGATCCTACATTCACTACAAGATCACAAAAATTGGAGATCTTGAAGTTGAGAAAGCTTACAAGAAGCTTTGCAATAATGATGGAAACATAAAAGATGAGCACAAGTACATTGAGGTAAAAGGACTCACAAATTCCCTATGGTTCCTGAAGGAGTTCAAAACCGAATGGATTCAGTTAGTGCTAAGTCAACTGCATGACTTAAAGATGTGGCTAGATGAGCCTAAACTGATAACCAAGGATGTTATACACGTTGTGATCAGTTAACCTATAACCAAGAAACCAAATGCACTTAAACACCCTCCTTGAGTTGACATTAAGAAGAACACAGGAGCTACATGGGATGGAAGAGGATTAAAGCTATCCACCATCAATGATGATGAAATGAAATTTGGAGCATGTGTCTTAGCATACAAGTTCTTTTAGGCTAATAGGTTGAACATTATTACATCAGGAGTTGTGGAAACATATTATTAATGGGCCCTTTACTATTAATTAAAAATTATAAAGTACATATTCACAAAAAAAGTGGACAGGGGAAAAATTCACCCTGCGAGAGTCACATGACCCAAGGCCGAAAATACTAAAAATAACTATTCATAAAAAAAACCTCATGTAGCCAAAGTAGTGGCTATAGAGGGAGGATCCTAATCATCATGATTACCCCACCCAGTGGTAGGGTTAGAGTTGGGGTCAAGAAGTGACCACACATCATTATGTTCTTTATCTTTATCTTAAGCAATTTCACCATCCTCCGCTCTGGGAGGCAAAATGGCCAATGCTAGGCGAGGAAACTTGTTAGAACCAACAACAAGAAGAACACTAGAAGGTAGAAGATCCCAGCCTGAGACATTGCACCATGACTATTGAGAAGCCAAATGACCCCACTAGGCACCTCTGCTAGGAGAGCGAGGGCAAGCCTGAGAGTGGGGAGTGAAAGACCACCTGCCAGAGGAGCGGGGGCAGCGGCAAGGAGGGGTGTTGCTAGCAGAAACAAGGTCTAGCAGCACGTGAGCAATAGTACAAGGGGCATTTCCCTAGTCTTGCAAGAGCTCCTACAGATTTGCCACTTTAAGAGCCACCTTATCTGTCTAAACTTGTATCTACAGAAGCACATTATTATAGATACAAGATTTAGAGTACATAGATATACTGGTATCAAGAGAGCTGTGAGAAAATAAAACAACATTCCTGTCTCTCCATAAAGTAAAAAGAATCTCCATCCTAAAAGCATGCCAGATCTGGGAAAATTGAAAGGGGATTCTGGGATAATCTCCCAACAGGATCATATGCCAAGAAAAAAACTTTGGCCTTAAAGGCCAAAAGAAATCATGAATCTAGGCCCAATACTATTGAGCTCTTCTGTAGAACCAAAAGATATGCATGAAAGACTCCGATAGGCCACAAAATGGACATCTAGGGTTGGGGAATCCCATGTGGCTGAATCTATCACCCAACAATAAGCCTTGGAAGAAAACACACCAAGCAAAATGAGCAATTTTTGGCTCAGTGATAGCAGACCAAACTGTGAGAAATCTGTTCTACTAGGTACCATGAGATGAATGCAAATGCCATTGGTGGTTGAGAGTATCAACCATAGGAAGGTCAGAAACCAACCAAGAATAACCAAGTTTGGGCTTGTAATTGGCAAATGGTTTCACCGAATACCACTTCCAATCTTTCCACCAGGGCCTAGAAGAAGAAATGTCAAGCTTATGAAGTAAGTGAGGAGGTATAGAAGAAACAAGAAGGTCAAAAGTTCAACGATCGGTCTGATTAAGATGAAATTGTATTTGTGTATCTTCCCAAGAGTAGATACTGAAAGTAGCTCTAGAGAAGATGTCCTTAGGAGTGCAGATGCCACACTTATGAAAGAAGAGAGCACTACAACCTGGCATTTTGGCAAGAGGCCGCCCTTGAATCTAGAAAAGAGGCGACCACCAGATGTTATGCTGATTAAACAATATACCATCCCTAAAGCCATATCCAACCCAGTGAAGTCAAGGTTCAAGGGCTTCCCATGCTTTCCATATACTTTTAACAACAAAGGAACCCTAAATATGAGTAGGCTCTGTCATGATGAGGAGGGTTTGAAACCCAATCCCTTTCCAGGCCGACCTATGAGAAGGGAAACTAGACAAAATATAGTGTCTGAGAAGAATTTTCTAGGCTTTATCTCCTATAATGGCTCTGATTACCCACTTGGCACATAAATAAAGGTCCTACTTGTGAGTAGAAAGAAGTCCAAGCCCACCTGAAGCTTTGGGAAAAAAACAATACTCCCAGGCGACTCTGTGGAAACCCTGATGGTCAACACCAGAGGCCCATAAGAAATCCCAAAGAAGCTTTTCTAGCTTATCGTAGGAAGCTCTTGAAGGAGCCCAGCATGAAGAATAATAAACATGTGTGGCGGAAAGAACCTTAGCACAGATCAAGAATTTACCAGCCAAAGAAAGAGGCTTGATAATCCAGTATGCAAGTTTTGTTTCAACTCTGTTGAGAACAACATTCTAGAGATCAATAGGGGAAGATTGAAAAGCAAAAGAAATTCCCAAAAAGAGGAAAATCTCACCATGGGAAATGCACTTCCAGCCAAACTGAAGAATCTAGGGAGGTAGAGGAAGAAAGGATTGATGATAACACTGGGTCTTGTTCCACTAAATAGAAGAGATAGATGCTAAGAAAAAGGTATCAAGGCATTGAAGCGCAGCCTTAGCGTTATCTTCTTCTTCTAGTAAAGTGAGGAATGAGTCATCTACAAAGTGGCCATTAACAAGTTGGGTGGGGGAGGAAGGTATGGATATTCCTCTAACCCAACCAACAAAGATGGCATTAGCCAACAAGTATATAAAGCCTTCAGCAGCAAGCACATACAAAGCAGGAGCAAGAGGACAGCCCTAGCGAATGGAGTAGAATAAGCCAAAAGTGGAAGATTGATGACCATTGATGGTGATGCAAGAAAAAATCATCTCTGAAGAACATCCTGATAGATTGAATAAATTTGGGTCCAAGTCCTAGTGCTTGTAGCATAGCCAAAATAAAAGGCCACTCAATTCAGTCATAGGCTTTAGCAAAATCTATTTTGAGAAAAAGAGCTTGTTGATGGGAAGTGTGAGCCCACTCCATGCCTTCCCAAACATCAATAATATTATCAAGGATAAATCTGGACTTGATGAATCCGGTTTTCTCTAGTAAAAAAATCAAGGGTAGAAGATGCCAAATTTTAAGAGAAAGAGCTTTGGCAATGATTTTGTAAGAAACATTCAACAGGGTTATCGGTCTCCAATTACAGATATCTTTAGGATCTCCAGTCTTGGGAATAAATTTGATATTACCTTTGTTAATGATATTGCCCAAGGTTTCAAAGTGAAAATCATCTAGGTAGACTTTGTGGAGATTAGGACCAACAAAGTCCCAGAGAGTTTTGTAAAATTCACAAGGGAAACCGTCACACCCAGGAGCTTTGTCATCAGACATTAAGAAAATAGCTTCCTTGAGATCAACAATAGAGAGTAGCTGAGCATAGAAGTCCCTCTAAGAGGAGGAAATCCTATTGGGAACCACATCTAGAGTGGCCTTAAGGGCATTATCTCTGTCAAGAGAATTTTCCTTAGCAGAAAAAACTTTCTCATAATGGCAGATGAAAGCCTGAAGGGTGTCAGGTAGCTTAGAAAAGACCGCCTAACCTTCCTTGATACTTTTAATTCCCATAGAGGTATGATGAGCTCTCATGCATTGGAAAAATTCTTTGGAAGCTCAATCCCCAATCTTCAACCAATGAAGATGGGCTTTGATCTGAGCACCACGAGTAGTATAAGAATCAGCAACTTGTTTCTGATGACGAACCTATGCAAGATGGACCTACAACTGAATGTTGAAAGGATCCATGGAAAGATTTTCCATGGTAGATTGTAACTCTCTGGTTGTTGCCTGGTAGGAGCACCTGCAGAAAGTTGCAAGTTGTTTGCAATAAATACAGAGAAATCGAGCTATGCGCTTGATAGCATCATTCCACCATTGAATCCAGCCAACAAAATGACATGGCCTGGGTTTCGAATTCCAAACACATTGAATGTGCGCCACCATGGCTTGATGGGACAACAAAGAAGTATTAAAAAAGAATTGCATTTTGCAAGGCCATTGCTCAGCTATATCCCACTCAACACCAAATTTGATGGGAAAGTGGTCTGACAAAGTGACATCAATGAGAGGAATGACAGGGGAGTCCTGGGAGTCTGAGAAGGCAAAAAAATATTGTGCGGAGATCATGACATGATCGAGCCATTCCAGAACTCTTTCAAAACTAGCTCCAAAATTAGACCAAGTGTTCCACACATCCCCAGGACAGCGGCGGTGTGCAATAGGATCAAAAAGGCCTAATTTATTATGCATGTGGTACCATGCTTGACGCTCTCTAGTTGTACAGCAAAAATGAACAATCCCATCTTTATCTACTACCATCTCAACCATATTAAAGTCACCACACATGACCCAAGTGGCTAGTGGCAGAGCATCACCAATCCATCTCCAAAGAAGAGATCGCTCAACAACATCATTGGAAGCATAAACATTAACAATCCCAAAAGAATGATCATGAATAGACAAAAAAATCCACATCGCTCTGTGAGTGGGATCACAACCGTGATCCACAAGAAAAGAGTGCAACTAAGGTGAGAGAAGAGTAACAATGCCACCTCAACTAGCTTCATGCTAAGAGGAAAAAAAAGGCTTTCAGGCCAAATGGTTCTACAAGCATCCTGGAGCAAGAAACTAGTAATTTTAACCTCTTGAAGGAAAAACACATCCAACCAAGCAAAATGTTGATGAACATCTCTAACTGAATACTTTAAGTGGAGGTCTATAAGACCTCAAACATTCTAAGAGATGTAATTCATTAAGAATTATGATGCATATCATCCTCATCCCCAAGAGAGGAGAAGTTTTTATACAAAACTACAGAAGAAGAATGCCCCATGAGACTGGCAAAGGACTCATGAGAGCCTCCCAGAATAAATCTATATTTTTCAGAAGCATGTTAATCATGCTCATCCTACTGAGGAGGGCTATGAGAATGCCTCAAAGGATGACAAGTTGATGTTGAAACTATGGAGGCAGCAAGTGGAGTGCGAACCCAAGGCTGGCGTTCAGCAGAACCAACAATAGGTGGAATAGGAACTGAAGAGTCCATGTGCTTATCTTTCCCCTGGAGATCCCCAGGGTTTGAAACAGCAAGCTGAGAAGAAGCCTCTAGGGAAGGTGACACCAAAGGCTGCTTTAAAGCAGAAGCTAAAGATCTTTTGCCTTTGCGAACCACTTTTGTCTAGTCATCCATAGCCGGCTTAGATGCAACATCTCCGGGCAGGGATTTCAGCCTCGAATCCACCAGGGGACAATCTTTGATCTTATGAGTATTAGATTGGCACCGATAATAGATGTTTGGCAGGTTCAGGTACATCACTTTCTGGGTGAAGATTGTATCAGCAATTTGAATCTTAATCGACTCCTTGAGGTCCCTTGAAAGGTCAACCTCAATGCAGGCCCACTTTTGTAGGTGGGCATTAAAGAAATGGTCTGGTTCAAGACATACCACTTTGCCAATAGCCTACGCTAGGGTTTGCATGAAAGGCCAACAAGGAAAAGGCAAACCAAGAAACTCAACCCAAACATGAATACATAATTTATTGTCATCAAAAATAGAGAAATCACATGACCAATGCTGAAAAACCAAGAGAGAAGACCTAACAAACCAAAGACCATGTGAGAGAATAGCCTCCACATGAGTTGGGTTGTGTTGACGGGGTTTTGCTGACCGGGTCCGCCAACAGTCATAAGTTGTCATCGGGTTCCGGGGAAATCGGCCAACTCCGCCTGCAAAGGTTGTCCGGGGAATAAATCCTCCGGGCCTTCAAGAACCTAGGTGTCAGGTCACGACGGTGCGGGGCTTGGTTGGGAGAGGTGACTATTTTCAAGGGGGATAGCTGGTTTCTTCAACTCATCTTCTCCAGAGATTCAATCAAGGTAAGATTTTCCTGAGCGTTCTGCACTTAGCCAACAAAACGAAAAAAGATCCTACAGGGTTAGAAATACGTCATCTAACTATAGTCGTGCTAAAATGTCTAGAACATCAATAATACCCTGGTAAACTACACTAAATACCGAAGGAACACATAACCATCAGCTAATATTCTATCAGTAGCAGGGGTAAAGAGTTCGTTAATCTACTTTAACATACCAAAGTAAAAGACATAAAGAACATTAAAACACAAAATACCATTAACTCAGAAGCAGGGACGCTAACAAAATCATTGCCAAGAATCCTTCCTTCTTCATTAATATTTAGTCTAGCGAGCACTGGTCCGTGATACAATGGCAGCTCCAAGGGAGCATTTAACTATCAAGAACAGAACAATGGAGCATTGAGCTCTGCAACTTAAAAAAAGGGAATCGCTTCGCTATTTCTTATGGACAACAAAATCATCAATTTCATCGACCCTTGGAAATGGGCCGATCTACCTATTTATACAACTCTCTAACCCTAACCCTATTTCATTGTGCTTCAATAAAATATAATATCTGGGGGCCGGTACTACCTGCGCCACCCTACAAAAGACCTAGAGACGGAATAGGTCTACCATGTCAGAAGAAGAAGACAAGAATATACATCAAAAGAATCAGTCTCGAGAAGAGAGCCAGAGAGGAGAAAGCAGAAAGTAGGTCCCCTGGGGACCGAGGCTACATGCCTCATAAATGGGAAATGCGACACCCTATCTCCAATGTGCTAGGTGTACCTTTGAACAGCACCTTGAGAAGACCACCCTGTCAGAAACCAACTACCGAACTGGCGCCCCTTGGTGTGGCCAACTACCCTCTAAAAGTCTTTATTAACCACCTCTGAAAATAACCGGTCGGCCTCAGGGACCGGGACATAGATCATTTTAAAGAATATAAAATTTTGGATCCAGGACTCCAGGATCTGGGAACTTACATCCCCACAAGAATAAAGAATACTCAATACTCAAGTTTCCCCGGTTCCTGGAGAAAGCTCAAGGCTGCTTATTATCATTGAAGTCCTGAAATAGGCAGGAAATGCCGTCTTCATCTATCTTTTTTAGGCTGGCCCTTCTGTGCCTGGCCACTTCAACTAGTTCCCCCAGGTCTGGAACATCATTTTTGAATTCATCCGCCATCCTTGCGGCGTCATCGCCCTTAAGTATCATTTCGGTTAATCTTGCCATCTGGGCCCCATCTATCCCATTTGGGGATTGATACCGGGATGCCATTATTTCATCAAAATTCCCCAAAACTGACTCCTTGGGGGTATAAGTATTTGTACTAAGGGGATCATCCCCGGAAGCCTTTATTACAAAAGACTTATATAAATTGGAAGAATACTTCACTATGTTTACCTTTTCTTGTAAGGACTCTACCAGTTGCTTGGTTACCTCCAATGTGAGGTCCAGTCTGGAGTGCTGAGCCCTTATGAAATCAGATGATTCCTCACCCAGAATTCTAGATTCGGAAATTATGTCTTCTCCCAGGGTGAGGAGCTCTTCGAGCTCTGCCTTTCAGGCCTGGTAATTCTCGGTGTCACTCTTCCATTGCTCAATTAGCGCTTCTGCCTGGTGGATAACCTGCCCGGTCATATATAGATCTGGGAGAGTGGACACCAGGAAACGTCGGGTGTTTCCAATCTGCAGAGTGAACCATTCATCTACTGCTTGGGCCTTTTTTTTCATTACTCGCAGGGAGTCTATGTCGCTCTGCGGTAATTCCTCTGATGTGGAGGTCTGTGGAGGGGCGACGTTGATGGGTCTAGCCAACTTAGTAAGCAACCCTATAAGGTTTGCATTCTTTTCCATTTCCACTTTAAGCCTCTGGGCCTCCTTTTCATATCGGGCTTCAACTGCCCTTGCTGCCTCCTTAAGCAAGTCTACTTTGCCTTGCTTTCCTCTTTTTCCCAGGGATATCTCTGCAACATTGTAGTCTGCGGGGTCTGCGGTTTCTTCATCAGTGTCTGGGGGAGGTGTTGCCACAACGACAATGGTTTCTCTGCCCAGCCCAATTCAAAGAGTATGAATGGTCTGGGCCTTCTTTACTTTCAGTGGGGCCTGAGCTAGGGCCATCACTTCGGCCAGGGAGAGAGGGATCACCGGAGCAGATTGGGCTTTTCTTTTCCTACTTTCTACCAGCCATGGAGATGGGAGAGGTGTCCTTCCTGCCAGAGTTTGTTCTCTAGATTCTCTCTTGTGTCTGGTGGCAGCTGCTCCTTTTCAACATATACTTCATCTGTTCCTCTCCCTACCAGAACCTCTTCTGCAGCAACATTCTTTTCAATTTCTATCTCCTCAGACTGGTCTTGGATGTAAATTGATGGGTCTAGACCCTGGTCGGCTTCCTTGGGAATTTCTCTTCATGCTGTTCTTCTTCTTCTTCCTCATCTGTTGGCAGTAGGGGAGGTATCGGGCTGAGATTCAGAGTTTGGGCTGCTGTGATTACCTGCCCGAAGGTTTCTCCCGGGAGTGGCCATTGGAACATGGCGGCTGGGTTTATGGTTATTCCTGGGGATCCAGTTCCCCTAGTGGATGCCATTTTTTCACCTAGCTTCAATTGGTTCACTCCCAGAACTTGCGTTTCTAGAGCCCCAGAGATAACCTCCAGTTCTGGCCTCTTTTCTTCTGTCTACTGCTCTTCTTGTTTTGCAGCTTCTTGTTCTAGGTCTTCTGGGTCCACAGCCTCTTGTTCTTTCTCCGTGACTCCCATCTCCGCTTGTGTGTTGTCCCCTTGTAGATTTCTAAACTCATCGGCTGAAAATAAGTCAAACTCCTCTTCCGGAGGGGCACTAGCTGGGACCTCTGCCTATTCTACTTCTTTCTCTGATTCTGGGGAACTAGAAGAAAGGATCTCCACTTCTTTGGGGAGGGATGCCTTTGGCTCTGGTTTTGCCTTAGGCTGTTGGATGTGCTTTCTCTTCCTCTGGGTAATTAAAGGCGGCCCCACATCGGCTATTGCCACCACTTCCATGGGATCCACCCCAGTTGCCTTCACCATTAAGGCTGCCAGCGACAGGGAGGAAGGGGGACGAATCGGTCTGGCCATGAGCGGGGGAGTGGCCAGCCTCGTTATTAACTGCTCCCTCATTTTCTGGGAGGCTGCCACAGATTGCTAGATTTGTTCTTGTATAGGGACTTGTTGCACGGAGGGGGTTGTATCTATCCCCTTTCCTTTGTCCGTGCCCTTTGAAGAAGTCCCGGCCCCCGGAGTCAATTTTGGTACCGGCTGTGGTGTTAATTTTGGTACCGATCGGGGAGCTTGGTGCATACTCCTGAGGCACACCCTTTTGAAATAGGTGTGACTTCTCTTGAATACTTCCTGAGTGAAGTCCTCAATTCTGGGCCCCTCCTGGGTGGCCCAATCCATTGCCGGCAGTGCCATTTTATCAATCCCCTTTTCTTTGTACTGGGGATCTATGGTGGGGGCGGTGTCCGAGAAACCTGCTGGGAATCTCCAGAGCTTTAGTTCCTGCATCATTCTGGCCATCATTCTATCATAGTGATGGCTACGCACATCCATGTCATCCTGGCAATCAGCCCAGAAGTCCTCCATGTGTATGTGGTGGGGCTCCGAAGCCCGGGGCAGTGCCGCTGCAATTCTGCCATGCGGATCAAAGTTTCTCCGTGCAAGATAAAATTCCTGCAAGTTATAACCTTTTAACTCATTGTCTGCCTCCTTCACAGTGGCCAGAATGTAGGTGTAGTTCCCACAGGGGATTGGGAACAAGACGTTGGGGACCTTCTTATGGGCAAAGAAGGTATGTAGCTCCATTATTTGCCAGTAATATTCAAGCAGCACGATCTTGTCCCCACAATGCTTGGGCAACAAGTAGGGTTTCCCAGAGAAGTTGGTGACCCTAATGTATGTGTGTTGCTGGAATTGGATATAGTAGTGCCCATAACTACTAACTTCATCGCCTTAGTGGACAGGCGGTATCCGGCATCCTGGGTGGGCGTGAGCAGATGGTAGTAAACAAACGAATCATTTACCTGGTAGAAACTGGGGAAGCTGGCCTCCCATTGAATCTGTGGGAAATGGTCCCACAGTGCTTTTTGTCTTGGGCCAATCCCAAGAACGCCATCTGTCAGTAGGCCATTGGAGTGGGGCCTCTATTGGGCCAAAGCCTAGAAAACATAAGAAGACATGTAGAACTTCTTCTTCTCGTTCAACTGCTGGAACTGGGAGTTGACATGATTGGAGATTATTATCGCCAAGTCAGAGAATTCTCCCTTAGTGGAGATGTCGAGGAGGAAATAGTACATCCATTTAGAAAACTCCTGGGCGGAGGGTTGCCCAAATACCCGGGCCAATGCTATCATCCCCTTCTGGATTCTCTCCTTGAATTCAGAGCGGGGGATATCTATCTTCATTCTCTTTGGGTCCCTCTTCGGGACCTTGAGCCAGTTGGTGTTCATGTACACCCGGGCACCATCCTCCAATTGAGTGAATTGTTTCAAGGCATCAGTCCTTGTAACAACCGTGGCCCTATCAAATTGTGGGATGCCCAGGCCTGCTTGGAAAGTGACTAGGTCGAGGGACACCAGTGGAGTGGGGTATCCCGTGGACTCTACAGCTACGAGCATGACAGCCTGGATAGAAGAGTTGTAGTTGGCCGCCAATTTTAAGATAAGCTCCGGGGACTGCACGGAACATGAGAAGCAAGCTACCCGGAGGATTCTGGAACCCCCGACGTTGATCACAAGTTTGTCTCCAGCCTGTTGCTGGATGTGCATTACCTTTACCAGGGCCTGCATTTCTGCCCAAGTTCTGACATTGGCGTCGATCATTAGTTTTACCTTGGACTCAATATTTGAGCCCATAATCTCATTATCTTGCACAAACTTCATGGTGAGGGGTACCTTTGCCAGGGCCTTCTCCATTTTTGACTTTGTTGTTGCCTTGGTCTCAGTTGTAGTTGGTAATTATGGACTTCCGGGAGGAGATGATGCGGATGCTTCAGATATGTTTAGAAGATGAAGTCCAGGAACCTGCGAGACAAAGCGATCGTCAGAATATTTTATCAAAATAAAACAATTACTCCAGGGTCTAGAGGTCTTACCACCACGCCGTTTGCTTTTCCTGAAAAGTTAGTTTTACGCAAAGATATCCGAAAAGAAAAACACATCGTAAACTTAAGATTTTCATCATATCTCCGGGTCTGGAAAATTTTATCACACTTGACGAAGACATAGGATGGGTGGTGGTAAGAGGCCCAAGGCCCGAATAAATGACCGTTAGCAAGGAAGAATGTAAAGGCAGGTCCACGTGGGCGCCATGTGCATTGGCATTAAATAGATGTGATGGCAATGATGGCGGAGCCAACTATCCGAACGCACGAAAAGGGAAAGCCACTTAGCTAGAAGTAATTACATGCATGGGAAATAAATGAGGCTCTGACAGCCTTGATGGAGGAGAGAGAAAACTGCCTGTTTGAAACTGGCCGAGAGCCGAGTTTCAAATAGGTGGTTTTCTGCCTCGAAGCAAGCTTGGAGGCAAAAAATCAGAAGCAAAGGTGACTCGACCAGCTTGTCAAGCCACCCAGAAGGATACACATAGAGCCAAGGGTTATATACAGAGGATGGGGGGATACACAAGGGTTATCTACATATATGCACATATATACATGAATATACACACAAGACGACTCTCGCAGGAAAACCAGACAAGGCAGAAACAGATATATACAACCATTTACATTATTTATGCAATTTACAGACTTTATAGATGAACAACCTCTGCATAGAAGGTGGACAACCTTCTGGCAGAGCCGACCCACCAACGGGCGGCGAAACCAGAAGACAAAAGGCTAGACACGACAGAGAAATGAAATGAAACATACAAAAACTGAGCAATCCCAAAGAAAAACCAGAAAGCGGCAACAAAAACAGAGAGGAGGGAAGTAGAAACACCAACCTAAGAACTCAGAAGGCAGAGAAAAAGGAAAGATTACCGAGGGAACTCTGCAACAACTCAAGTCGTCAAGCTATCAGAATCACCACTATGAAGCACTTGCAATTGCCCAAGGACGCAGAAGATGTTAAGCTCTGATTATCACAAATTCTCTGCAAACTCTGTTAATCACTTTGAAAATGCTCTATTTTGATCTAAGTGCTTGAAGGTTTTAATCGCGGTAAATGTGAAAATGACAGGTAAGTCTATTTACACCCGTGGTAAAAAGTAATCCTCCTCCTTCCGGAGATCTCAGGTCAGGCGAAACCTCCAGACTCCGGGCCCGGGAATTCCTTATGATGATATTCTTAAGAACATCATAGCAAAGAATCTCAGAGTCTAGAATCCGGATTCCAACAAAAGACAACCTCCGGGACCAGAATCCTAGAGGAGAAAACCAAACTAAGAAAACAACACACACTGGGGAAGAAAACCCCAGAGAAAGAAAGCAAAAGAAAAAGAAAGACAAGGCAAAGCCGCAGCAAAAGCAAAAAAAAAAAAAAGGGGGGGACCCAACATTTTGCACACAAAATGTAGGGACGATGATGCATGGCATAACAAATGGTGACTATCTAGGACAAATGCCTTAGCGCATTTGAGAACTATAGAATCTCTGGTTAGCACAACTGGAACAAGCCACCGCCCGAAGTGTTTGACAGACAAAGAGCAGCATATCTGAGAGAACCTGACCACACAGGAGTCTGTCCATAGCCTTTCATCAGTGGTGTCGTGTGTTCTTTGGAAGGAAATCAAGCCGATGACCTCTGGGAGGAATAGAGAAGAGGTACCAATTACATCGAACCAGTCATCAATTCGCTCGTTTCCCCCCAGAGACCAGAGTTCTATCCTGCTTCTCTTATTATTTCATTTGTTTCTGGGTGGGGAAGGCAGTACTTCTTTCACCATTAAGCTTAAGCTCAGCTAATTTTAATGGCGGTACTTCTTTCACCTATCCACCTATATTTAGATGTTTGAAGAGAGGATAAAACTCTGGACCTAGAAAGAATTTTGTTAGATTTTCAGATGTGGGTCAACCAATCAGTACAGCTGATCTACCCCTACGTGTTCGATTACTCATTCCTTATGTTATTTATGTTCACTAATTGCCAGACTCCCGGAGACAACACCCAATGGAGATTGCTCAAAATGTGCCATAGCCTGTAAAACAATCCCAAAAACAGGGCTGATTCCACCGTGCTAAAAATAGATTTTAAAGTTCTCCATGCCATAGACATCGTACCAGAGGCCAGAGCTATACGAAGCATTCCAATTCCTGCAAGATGGAACAAAACACCAGGACTGAAAGAAAACCGAAAGCGAAAAAAAAGACAACAAAAACAAAAAAGGGGGGACTGCCCCGGAGGATAATCGACAAGACTATTTACAAGGCAGGGTATCTCGCAATGAGGCACCCGAAAGAGATATTTACAAGTGGATATTTACATATAATACAATTTTGGACACACCTACCCTACTCAAAGTAGTGTTTGAGAAACTGCCCATTAACAGGCAATGCGACAGGTTCTCCAGTCAAGGTGTTAAGGCGGTAAGTGTTGGCCCCGCAGATTTCTAAAATTAAGTATGGTCCGAGCCAGAATCGTTGGAACTTGGTATGCTTTCTTTTCTTCTCGCGGGCCTTGTCCCACAACAGGACCAGATCCGAGATCTAAAAATCCTTGTATTGGGTTCTTCTGTCGAACCATCATTTTACCACTGCTTGATGGCGTGTGAAATGTTCAAGCGCCGCGTCTTGCTGTTCTTCCATTCGCACCAGATTTAAAAGTCAAACTTCCACGATGTTGTCCCTATTGTTGAATTCCTGCATAAACTATAAAACTAGGATCTGTAAGTTGACTGGGAATACCAGGTTCTGGCCATAAACTAGGTGAAATGGGGATGTCCCTAGGGTGGCCTTGATGCGAATGCAATCTGCCCAGAGGGCAAACTTCAAAGTTTGATGCTAATCCCGGGGATTTTGTTCTAACAGATGTTTGATCACTTCAAGTAGATTCTTGTTTGTTGATTCAGCAACGCCGTTTCCCTGGGGATAATAGTTGCTAGAAAACTTTAGAGTGACCTTCCAGTTGTAGGTCCATTCGAGTAACTGCGCCGAAGAAAATGCTAGACCATTCTCACATACCAAAGCAAAGGGCATTCCAAACCTTGTGATGATGTTTTCTTCCATGAATTTGATAACTACGTCTGTCGTGTTATTTTTGCAGGATATAGCTTCAGTCCACCGAGTACAGTAATCAGTCGCAGTAAGGATATATCGATGGTTGGCAGACGAGTTGGGGTTGATTTCCCTGATGAAGTCAAATGCCCATTAGGCGAAGGGTTTAGCCTCGTAGACTGGTTGTAGAGGCATGGCTGGGTTACACTCACGATGCGCTGCTGTTTAGCAAGTGTGGCATTTCCTTACATGAGCGTAAACATCTTTGAATAAGTAGGGCCAATAATATCCAACCTGAAGGATCTGGTGGGCAGTGGCGTTAGCTGAGCCATGCCCAGTTCCAAACTGTCCATGGAATTCATCAATTATTTTCACAGATTGGTCTCTGTCAATGCACCAGAGGTACACTCTCTCGTAGTTTTAGCGGTAAAGTTCAGAATTTTTAATCATGAAATGGGTGCTTTTCATCCGCAGAGCGCGGCGTTTGTGGGGAGGCAACCCGTCCGGGCATTTGTTGTTTAGTAACAAGTATACGAGATTGGTATACCACGGATCTTGGGTAATGCACTCCACCGTATAAGTTTGACATTCCATGTGGGGAGTCTCCTCTGCCATTGTTTGACTTAGTCCCTAGCCTCAGACTATTTTCATGGGCTACATTTCTAAATCATATTCTTGGAGGATGGCCATCCATTTCCCTTGTCTCTCGCCCAATTCACTTTGCATCAACAGAGATTTGACAGCCTGGTCTGGAATGATAGCGTGTACTTTGCTCCGGAGGATGTAATGCCGAAATTTCCTCACGGCGTGGACCAGAGCAAAGGCCTATTTTTCTAGTGGTGAATACCGGACTTCAGCATTCTTAAAGGGGGAACTCATGAAAGCTATTGGTCGTTCCTCCCCTTTAACCTTTTGGGTCAACACTGCCGTAGCAGAATGCGGCGAAGCAAACGAGTATATGTAAAATGGGAGGGAGTAGTCCGGAATAGCCAGGACAGGTGCCTCTATTATGGTCTGTTTGATCTGGGCAAACACCCGCTTTGCTTCAGGACTCCACTCAATTTTGGTATCCTTTTTCATCATTTCATTGAGTGGTTTAACTATTTCTGCGAATCCCGTGATGAATCATCGCACAAAGTTGATTTTTTTGAAGAAGGATCGCATTTCTTTTTTGCTGCCAGGCATCTATAAGTTCAGCAATGCTTCGACTCTATCAGCGTCTATGGATATACCCTTCTCAGAGACAATATGCCTGAGAAACTTCCCTTCGGTGACCCTGAATATGCACTTCTTAGGGTTGAGGGATATTCCGTACTGGCGACATCTCTCGCAGATCTGAGCGAGGTGGGCGGGATGATCACGCCTGTCCTGGGAGAAGATGGTCAAATCATCCATGTAGATGATTATGCATCGGTTCACGAGGCCCTTGAACACAATGTCCATGGCCTTTTGAAATGTGGCCACCGCATTGATTAGGCTGAAGGGCATTCTTCTGTACGCAAACGTTCCCCACTTGGTGGTAAACATTGTTTTCTCTCTGTCTTCATACTTGACCATGACCTGGTTGTATCCGGAGTATCCATCCAAGAAAGACATCATCTGAGATCCGTTCACTATTTGTAACACCTCGTCCAACGAGGGCAGAGGGTGATTATCTTTTTTGGATGCCTTGTTCAAATTTTAGAAATCCACGCAAAGGCGAATCTCACCGTTCTTCTTTCACACAGGGACCAGGTTGGCAACCCACGTAGTGTGTCGGATTGGGAAGATAATCTAAGCTGATAGCAGTTTTTCTACCTCTTGATGAATCAGAGGCTCTATCAGGGGTTGACTGGTCTTTGCTTTCGCCGAAAGGGCTTAGCGTCAGGTTTCAGGGGAATGGTATGGGTCATGATGGATGTG
The DNA here is from genome assembly GCA_018584345.1 of Thuja plicata. Classification (NCBI taxonomy): domain Eukaryota; kingdom Viridiplantae; phylum Streptophyta; class Pinopsida; order Cupressales; family Cupressaceae; genus Thuja; species Thuja plicata. The sequence goes on along the minus strand of MU228356.1, from coordinate 256,069 downwards.
TCATATGTCTTTAAGTCTTCATAACCCCAAGCAATTACGTCGATGTATTCTCAGAGAACTACGAAAATATTTTCCTTTTCCTCAGGGGAGCAGGAGGTACCAATGTGAATGATCTTCTCTTCACCGGGCTGATCGATGTTAACCTTTTCAAAATTTCCTCCCTCAGAGGATGATGACGCCTTCTCACGGGCCCGAGGGTCCAAGTTGAAGATCCTTACTAATGCAACCATCCCCTTAGGGATGGTGTTGGTGGGCAAGTCCATGATCCCATCATCTTCATCACTTTGCCCAGTATCATCATGGTCTCATTCTTCAACTATCTGATCTTCAAAGACACCAACATTCACCATGAAGGCTAATATATGTTGATCATCCTCAAAAACCTGAAAGTGGATGACATTATCTGGAATGGAGGGGGTGGGGACCATCTCAACTGAAAATTTTCAGAGTCGTGAGCCGGCCATCGGCTCAAGTGTGCTGGCAGAAATGGCTAGGGCATCCGGGACATAGTTCCGCCGCTGGGGAATGAGATCAATGCCAAAGGCATCAAAATCCTTGATAAATCTCCAAGCTTGGTTGCGGTATGCGGCCAGCCTTTTGTCATGACATGTGTATTAACTTCGGACTTGTTTAACAACCAACTCTGAATCACCCAGAGCCTGGAGGTGGGTGATACCCTTCCTTAGTGTGAATAGGAGTCCAAGGACCAAAGCTTTGTACTCCGTGACAATGTTCGTAGAGTTGAACTGTAGCCTGTAGGACGCGAGGAAGGATTTCCCTCGCAGGTTGATTAGTTCTACCCCAGCCCCACAACCTTGTTTGGATCGGGACCCATCAAACTTCAGGGTCCATAAGTCATTATTTTTAATTTAGGGCTGGGGAAGGGGGGTTTCCTTTGGATTATCGCTGGGAGACTTGGGGATTTTCTCCTGGACTACCGGCGTGGCAGTAGGATTTACCTCCAGAGGTGTTTGGACTTGGGTACTAGGTCCGGGAGAATCAGTTGTGTGTTCACTCCAGAGGTATCAAGTTGTCGGTTAGAGATCGAGAGACATGGTTCACACTCAAGCTCTGAATATTTTTGGTAGTGTACTCGGCACCAAGTGCCGGACAGGAGTGTGGCAGGGGTTGCCTTAGTGCCTTGTGAGTTGACTTCAGTTCTCACCTTTTCTTCTAAGTCTTGGGCTCTCTGTAGCACGACGGGATCCTCTCTGGGGATGAAATTGAATGTTAATATTTTAAGAGGGCGGTATACCCCCGGAGAAGCCTCGAAGAAAAGGACTTCATTGACCCTCTCAACTTTGGTAAGGGCCTATTTCATCCGGGATTCACTTTCAACCTGGATCTTGTTTGATTCTCCTTCCCACGGAAGCCATAAGTGGGTGAAGTCGGTCGAAAAGTATCTATTTAAGGACTTAGACCAATTTCGACTTAGTAACATCCCATAAGTCTCTGGGATATCCACCACTTGGATGTCAATGATGTTGGCTATCCTAGGGTCCTGAATAAGGTGTATCCGGACGTTCTTCAATTCTCCCACCATTTTTACAGCAGTCTTATCCAGCTGGATTACTGCGCCATTAGATGGGGTGGGGTGGAGTCTGAGTTTCTGACAAATGGAAAAGGGTATGATGTTACCCGAAGCTCCAGAATCTACTAAGTAGTTGTGTATATTTTTGTCATAAATGTTCAGGCCTAGTAGGAAGGGAGGGTCCCAGTTATTCCCCCGGAAGACAGCTGCATTAGCATCTTCGAAGGAGACGGTCCTGGGTGGGCGGATGATGGCCTCCGAGTTTCCTAAGAGCTTCAGAAGAGACTTCTTCTGCTCAGGAAAATTTAGCAAAACCTCCATTAAGGTCATGGAGGTGGTGGTCAGCTCTAACGCCTTCGTAATATCGAACCTTCCTCCCGGGAATGGGTGATTTTCCTCGTCGAGGACTTTCGCTTGGTTAGGGGTAGGGCCTTTTGGAGGGACAGGTCAGTCAGTTGCATTGTTCTGGGGAGGAGGAGTATCATTGGTAGGAGGTATGGGCATGTGAGCTAGTCCTTTACCAGCCTGACTCTGAGTATTGTATGGGGTCCGCGGGTTAGTAAAGGCATTGGCCTCGAAGGGCGGAATGGATTCATCAAAGAATCCTGGCAATTCAGATTCTTCTTCATCTTCCCCGGAAGTTCTGAAGAAGATGGTGTCACAGGTGAAGGCAATGTGGGTTTTCTCTTGGACAGGGGGCTCTGAGGGAGCAGTATCGTGCGATTGCTGCCTATCCAGCTAGGAGATCATTATGACTTTCTCCAAAGTGGCACAATTCACCTCATTGTGCAAACCTGTGTCGTATAGTCTACACCAATTAGTCATGGGTTGGAAGTCTGCGACTGGTGTAAAATGGGATGGTCCAGCGCCATTTTGGTTGGCATTTTAGTTCAGAGGTGGGCCTCTGGTGTTAGCGTTATTGTTCCACTGTTGTTGATTGGGCCTAGGCTCGTTGTTAAAGTTTCTTCCCCCGGCATTGTTGTTTCGTTGGCCGGAGAAGATATTTTCCCTCTAGGAATTTGAATTTTGGGGTGCGTAGGACCCCGCCTTCAGTTGACCCATATCCATAGTCAAAGTGGACAGCATTCACCAGAGGGATTTGACCTTGATAGTCAACTGAGTGTTAGCATCACAATGTGACGGCTGTGGTTGTTGTTGGCTTCCTAGGAAGGCAGCAGTATTAGCCAGAGTCGAGGGCAGCAGTCCCCCAGTCGTAGACGACTAGAAGAAAGGCACTCCGGACGATTGTGTCTGAGTCTGTTGTGTCTGCTGAGGTTGATTCCAAGGGAAGATTTCTGGATCTGGCATTATCTGGGTCTGGGCTGGGTAAACATATTGTTCCTATTGGTCTATCAAAGGTGGCAGAGGATTCACCGCCATTGAGGGGGCACCTATTGCCAGATTGAGATTGTATCCGCTGACATATGCAGTTCTGCCAGGGATCATATTGAAGGGTGTGTTCTGCCTAATCCCACCCCAGGATTTATTGAGACCACGAGACATCTCTAGGGCCAGGTTGTAGACTTTTTCCAAAGTGTCCCGATCACCCGCGGCGGTTGTTCTCCAGAGGAGAGTGGTAATGAACGGGTCCATCGCGTTAAGATAGGTCTGTATGGTCACATCTAGGGATGGAATGAAGGGGCCCGTGCACCACTTTAGGGCCTGCTGGAACCTATGGTTGAATGTTGCAAGAGGTTCATTGGGCTCCTTCCTAATGGAGATGAACTAGCTATGGGACCAAGCTGGGTCCACGTGCACACGAAAGGAAGCCAGGAAGGCATCCTCCATGTCCTGCCAAGTGTTTATGGAGTTGGCAGGAAAGTTTAAGTACCAGTTCAAATAGCTTTGTCCTAGGGACAAGGGGAACATGCGGGTCACAACATCTTCATGTTAGATCCGGTGTCGGTTCATAGCATCTTTGTATGCCTGTAAATGTTCTTCTACGGTCCGTGAGCCTAAGTGCTCATATCACGGGCAAATATTCTCCGGGTGAGTGGGTAAATCATTGGTTGCACCTGGAAAAGTGCCCATTGGGGACCCAGTGTTTCTGAAATATGTAGCCATTGGGGGAACTATATGTTGGGTAGTTTGGGTACTGGTTCCCGGTACCATCTGGGGAGTTTGAGTATTCAGGGGTATGGTAGACCCCCAGACAATAGTGGCTGGTAGGACTTTCAATGTCCGCTTCTTTCGAGCAAGAGGCTCGAGTTTGACAAACCTTCCAGGATTCAGGGCAGACCTAAGGAATCTTTCAAATTTAGCTGGGGAAAAGGACCCAATCCCACTAAAGGCTTGTCTCCTAAAAATACAACTTGAGGAACCCTCTGGAGGTGTAAAATTAGAATCTCTGGGAGGGGATGAGTTCATGCCCTCCTTCTAGCGCCAGTTTCTGTTGACGGGGTTTTGCTAACCGGGTCTGCCAACAGTCATAAGTTGTCACCGGGTTCCGGGGAAATCGGCCAACTACACCTGCAAAGGTTGTTCGGGGAATAAATCCTCCGGGCCTTCAAGCACCTGGGTGTCGGGTCACGACGGTGCGAGGCTCGGTTGGGAGAGGTGACTATTTTCGAGGGGGATAGCTGGTTTCTTCAACTCATCTTCTTCGGAGATTCAATCAAGGTAAGATTTTCCTGAGCGTTCTGCACTTAGCCAACAAAATGAAAAAAAGATCATGCAGGGTTAGAAATACGTCATCTAACTATAGTCGTGCTGAAATGTCTGAAACATCAATAATACCCTGGTAAACTACACTAAATATCGAAGGAACACATAACCATCAGCTAGTATTCTATCAGTAGCGGGGGTAAAGAGTTTGTTAATCTACTTTAACATACCAGAGTAAAAGACATAAAGAACATTAAAACACAAAATACCATTAAATCAGAAGCAGGGATGCTAACAACATCATTGCCAAGAATCCTTCCTTCTTCATTAATATTTAGTCCAGCGAGCACTGGTGTGTGATACAATGGCGGCTCTAGGGGAGCATTTAACTATCAAGAACAGAACAATGGAGCATTGAGCTCTGCAACTTAAAAAAAGGGAATCGCTTCGCTATTTCTTATGGACAACAAAATCATCAATTTCGCCGACCCTTGGAAATGGGCCGATCTGCCTATTTATACAACTCTCTAACCCTAACCCTATTCCATTATGCTTCAATAAAATATAATATCTAGGGGTCGGTACTACCTGCGCCACCCTACAAAAGACCTGGAGACGGAATAGGTCTGCCATGTCAGAAGAAGAAGACAATAATATACATTGGAAGAATCGGTCTCGAGAAGAGAGCCAGAGAGGAGAAAGCAGAAAGTAGGTCCCCCAGGGACCGAGGCTACATACCTCATAAATGGGAAATGCGGTGCCCTATCTCCAACGTGCCAGGTGTACCTTTGAACGACGCCTTAAGAAGACCATCCTGTCAGAAACCAACTGTCAAATTGACGCCCCTTGATGTGGCCAACTACCCTCTAAAATTCTTTATTAACCACCTCTGAAAATGATCGGTCAGCCTCGGGGACCGGGACACAGATCATTTTAAAGAATACAAAATTTTGGATCCAGGACTCTGGGATCCGAGAACTTACGTCCCCAAAAGAATAAAGAATACTCAATACTCAAGTTTCCCCGATTCCTGGAGAAAGCTCAAGGCTGCTTATTATCATTGAAGGCCTGAAGGAGGCAGAAAATGATGTCTTCATCTATCTTTTTTAGGCTGGCCCTTCTGTGCCTGGCCACTTCAACTAGTTCCCCCAGGTCTGAAACATTATTTCTGAATTCATCCGCCATCCTTGCGGTGTCATGGCCCTTAAGTATCATTTCGATCAATCTTTCCATCTGGGCCCCATCTATCCCGTCCGGGGATTGATACCGGGATGCCATTATTTCATCAAAATTCCCCAAAACTGACTCCTCAGGGGTATAAGTATCTGTACTAAGGGGATCAGCCCCGGAAGCCTTTATTACAAAAGACTTATATAAATTGAAAGAATACTTCACTGTGTTTACCTTTTCTTGTAAGGACTCTACCAGTTGCTTGGTTACCTCCAATGTGAGGTCCAGTCTGGAGTGCTGATCCCTTATGAAATCAAATGATTCCTCACCCAGAATTCCAGATTCAGAAATTATGTCTTCTCCTAGGGTGAGGAGCTCTTCAAGCTCTGCCTTCCACGCCTGGTAATTCTCAGTGTCACTCTACCATTGCTCAATCAGCACCTCTGCCTGGTGGATAACCTGCCGGGCCATATATAAATCTGGGAGAGTGGACACCAGGAAACGCCGAGTGTTTTTGATCTGCAGAGCGACCCATTCGTCTACTGCTTGGGCCTTCTTTTTCATTACTCGTAGGGAATCTATTTTGCTCTGTGGTAATTCCTCTGATGTGGAGGTCTGTAGAGGGGCGGCATTGATGGGTCTAGCTAGCTCAGTAAGCAACCCTATAAAGTTTGCATTCTTTTCCCTTTTCGCTTTAAGCCTCTGGGCCTCCTTTTCATATCGGGCTTCAACTGCCCTTGCTGCCTCCTTAAGCAAGTCTACTTCACCTTGCTTTCCTCTTTTGCCCAGGGATATCTCTGCAACATTGTAGTTTGCGGGGTCTACGGTTGCTTCATCGGCGTTCGGGGGAGGTGTTGCCACAATGGCAATGGTTTCTCCACCTGGCCCAGTTTGAAGAGTATGAACGGTCCGGGCCTTCTTTTCTTTCGGCGGGGCCTGAGCTAGGGCCATCATTTCGGCCAGGGAGAGAGGGATCACCAGAGCAGATTGGGCTTTTCTTTTCCTACTTTCTACCAGCTATGGAGGTGGGAGAGGTGGCCTTCCTGCCAGAGTTTGTTCTCCAAATTCTCTCCCAGTGTCCGGTGGCGGCTGCTCCTTTTCAACATATACTTCATCTATTCCTCTCCCTGTCAGAACCTCTTTTGCAGCAATATTCTTGTCGATTTCTATCTCCTCAGCCTGGTCCTGGATGTCAATCGATGTGTCTGGACCCTGGTCAGCTTCCTTGGGAATTTCCTCTTCATGCTGCTCTTCTTCTTCTTCCTCATCTGTTGGCAGTAGGGGAGGTATCAGGCCGAGATTCAGAGTTTGGGCTGCTATGATTACCTACCCAAAGGTTGCTCTCGGGAGTGGCCCTTGGAAGATGGCGGCTGGGTTTACGATTATTCCTGGGGGTCCGGTTCCCCCAGTGGATGCCATTTGTTTGCCTAGCTTCAGTTGGTTCACTCCCGTACCTTGCATTTCTAGAGCCCCAGAGATAACCTCCGGTTCTGGCCTCTTTTCTTCTGTCTACTGCTCTTCTTGTTCTGCAGCTTCTTATTCCAGGTCTTCTGGGTCCACAGCCTCTTGTTCTTTCTTCGGGACTCCCGTCTCCGCTTGTGTGTTGTCCCCTTACAGATTTCTGAACTCATTGGCTGCAAATAAGTCAAACTCCTCTTCCGGAGGGGGACTGGCTGGGACCTCTTCCTGTTCTGCTTCTTTCTTCGGTTCTGGGGAACTAGAAGAAAGGATCTCCACTTCTTTGGAGAGGGATGCCTTCGGCGCTGGTTGTGCCTTAGGCTGTTGGATGTGCTTTCTCTTCCTCTGGGTAATTAAAGGCGGCCCTGCATCGGCTATTGCCGCTACTTCCATGGGATCCACCCCACTTGCCTTCACCATTAAGGCTGCCAGCAATGGCGAGGAAGGGGGACGAATCAGTCTGGCCATGAGCAGGGGAGTGGCCAGCCTCATTATTAACTGCTCCCTCATTTGCTGGGAGGCTGCCACAGATTGCTAGATCTATTCTTGTATAGGGACTTCTTGCGCGGAGGGGGTTGTATCTATCCCCTTTCCTTTGTCCGCACCTTGTGAAGAAGTCCGAGCCACCGGAGTAAATTTTGGTACCGACTATGGTGTTAATTTTGGTACCGGTCGGGGAGCTTGACGCATACTCCTGGGGCACACCCTTTTGAAATAGGCGTGACTTCGCTCAACTACTTCCCGAGTGAAGTCCTCAATCGTGGGCCCCTCCTGGGCGGCCCAATCCATTGCCGGCAGTGCTATTTTATCAATCCCCTTTTCTTTGTACTGGGGATCTATGGTGGGGGAGGTGTCCGAGAAACCGACTAGGAATCTCAGGAGCTTTAGTTCCTGCATCATTCTGGCCGTCATTCTATCATAGTGATGGCTATGCACATCCACGTCATCCTGGCAATCAACCCAGAAGTCCTCCATGTGTACGTGGTGGGGCTCTGAAGCCTGAGGCAGTGCCGCTACAATTCTGCCATGCGGATCAAAGTTTCTCCGCACCAGATAGAATTCCTGCAAGTTATAACCTTTTAACTCATTGTCTGCCTCCTTCGCGGCAGCCAGATTGCAGGTGTAGTTCCCACAGGGGATTGGGAATGAGAGGTTGGGGACCTTCTTATGGGCGAAGAAGGTATGTAGCTCCATTATTTGCCGGCAATATTCCAGCAGCACTATCTTGTCCCCACAATGCTTGGGCAACAAGTAGGGTTTCCCAGAGAAGCCAGCGACCCTAATGTATGTGTGCTTCTAGAATTGGATATACTAGTGCCCATAACTACTAACTTCATCGCCTCAGTGAACAGGCGGTATCCGGCATCCCGGGTGGGCGTGAGCAGATGGTAGTAAATGAATGAATCATTTACCTGGCAGAAACTGGGGAAGCTGGCCTCCCATTGAGTCTGTGGGAAATGGTCCCATGGTGCTTTTTGTCCCGGGCCAATCCTGAGAATTCCATCTATAAGCAGGCCATTGGAGTGGGTCCTCTGTTGGGCCAAAGACCAGAAAACATAAGAAGACATGTAGAACTTCTTCTCGTTCAACTGTTGGAACTGGGAGTCGACATGATTGGAGATTATTGTCGCCCTGTCAAAGAATTCTCCCTTAGTGGAGATGCCGAGGAGGAAATAGTACATCCATTTGGCAAGCTCCTGGGCGGAGCGTTGCCCAAATACCCAGGCCAATGCTATCATCCCCATCTGGATTCTCTTCTTAAATTTAGAGCGGGGGATATCTATCTTCATTCTCTTTGGGTCCCTCTTTAGAACCTTGAGCCAGTTGGTGTTCATGTACTCCCAGGCAGCGTCTTCCAATTGAGTGAATTATTTCAAGGCATCAGTCCTTGTAACCACCATGGCCCTATCAAATTGTGGGATGCCCAGGCCTGCTTGGAAAGTGACTGGGTCGAGGGACACCAGTGGAGTGGGGTATCCTATGGGCTCTACGGCTGCAAGCATGACAGCCTGGACAGAAGAGTTGTAGTTGGCCGCCAATGTTAAGATAAGCTCCGGGGACTGCACAGAGCATGGGAAGCAAGCTGCCCGGAGGATTCCAGAACCCCCGACGTTGATCGTGAGTTTGTCTCCAACCTGTCGCTGGATGTGCATTACGTTTACCAGGGCCTGCATTTCTACCCAAGTTCTGACATTGGCGTCGGTCATTAGTTTTACCTTGGACTCAATCTTTGAGCCCACAATCTCATTATCTTACACAAACTTTATGGTGAGGGGCAGCTTTGCTAGGGCCTTCTCCATTTTTGACTTTGCTGCTGCCCTGGTCTCGGTTATGGTTGGTAATTCCAGACTTCCAGGAGGAGATGATGCAAATGCTTCAGACATGTTTGGAAGATGAAGTCCGAGAACCTGCGAGACAAAGCGACCATCAGAATATTTTATCAAAATAAAATAGTTACTCCGGGGTCTGGAGGTCTTACCACCGCACCGTTTGCTTTTCCTGAAAAGTTAGTTTTACGCAAAGGTATCCGAAAAGAAAAACACATCATAAACTTAGGATTTTCATCATATCTCCGGGTCTGGAAAATTTAATCACACTTGACGAAGACATAGGATGGGTGGTGGTAAGAGGCCCGAGGCCCAGAGAAATGACCGTTAGCAAGGAAGAATGTGAAGGCAGGTCCACGTGGGCGCCACGTGCGTTGGCATTAAATAGATGTGATGACAATGACAGCGGAGCCAACTGTCCGAACGCGCGAAAAGGGAAAGCCACTTGGCTGGAAGTAATTGCGTGCATGGGAAATAAATGAGGCTCTGACAGCCTTGATAGAGGAGAGATAAAACTACCTATTTGAAACCGGCCAAGAGCCGAGTTTCAAACATGTGGTTTTCTGCCTCGAAGCAAGCTTGGAGGCAGAAAACCAGAAGCAAAGGCGACTCGACCAGCTCGTCAAGCCACCTAGAAGGATACACATAGAGC
>MU228356.1:214117-243012 GCA_018584345.1 Thuja plicata | reverse complement strand
GGGACTGTGAGACGGTTATGAAAATCACATGATCACGAAACTATCCTGACATGCATGAAAACACAATTATTTTTTAGGTTATTTACCTTACCATGCACCAATATATGTAATTAAATATAAATCAGAGCACTATTATAGATATTTACCTTTGATTTGAGGATCATTGTAGAGAGCCAATGCCAGAGTTGTTTTCCCCCCGCCTCTCATGCATTGCATACCAACAAGTGATACAACAGTCCCTTCAAATCTCCAACACATTTCTTCTGCAATATGAAACTTGATACTATACTGCTTTACCATTACAAATTTTCTTATCTTTCGAATCTTATTAGTCATGGCCATTTTAATAGGACTAGTAGACGCGTCATGAACTCTCTAGTGAAAGCAGAATGAAGATATACGAAGGTTTTGTTAGGAGAATTGGATGTCCGGAACATTTTTATTATTTGGAAGTGAATTCCATGAACATATTTAATGAGTATTTATTAAATATATAATTAAGTTGTAGGCGTTTCTATATGAAAGAGCCCAGGCTGATTTTGGCGATCGACCGCTCAAAGTTCACGAAATACTATGGACTACCATTGAAAGCATCTTATCCATTCATTACATCGCCACCGTCCATCGCTCGTTGTCTTTCTGACATCATCTCCATCGCACTCTGTTCTTCTTTCATCATCGCTGGCAGGGTTAATATTCTCTTTCATTCACTACTCAGATTCTCTTTGCCCTCCACGAGGGAGCAAAATGAGGTAGTCATGCTCTCTGTTCCACCTCAATTCATGCGCTTCTGCCCTCGAGATGTTGTATGCATTCATCACTACCTCCTGTTGTATCGCCTTCAACAACGAATTCCTTTTAGTAAAGCTCGACCGGATTGGACTGCAGATCAATCACAACCCTCAATACACTTTTCCTACTTATGTTCCAGAAGAAAAACAGTAAATTGAACTCACCTGTGGCATGTGGTGAAGGTAATTCAGTCGAAGCCCTGGTCTCCAGCCCTCTTCATGACGGCATAAAACTGAGGGATGACCAGGAACTACCCTTCCTGAACTCTTCCGTCGAACACCCGCCTTCCCCTGTTTTCCACAACATGAATTCAGGCGTCGCCTCTGGTGGTGTACAATATTGCGTGGCATGCAACCCACGATGGTGCAAACATGGCTCCCTGCAAAATTGTTCATGTTAAACATCAGAATTCGACTGTTTGAAACGTAGAAAACAACCCAATCAAGCATTTTTAACATAAATGAGGAACTTTTGGCATAAAGGGCGGAGAACGCCTCTCTCGGTGGCCAAGTTGGGTTGGTGAGAGCGTGGAGTTTGAAGCAGTTGACTGTGTTGAGTCTCCCTCCTTCTCTCACAAATATGTCAGCGTCGTTGGGGCGGTCGACATTGTGGTGCAGGCGCATGTTGCAGTAGAATTGAGGAAGCCCACTTGGATTTGACCCCTCTCGTCTTCCTCTGAATCCTCTGCTATTGTAATGAAAAATAGGGGCGCCCCTCTTCCTCCTGGTCGTGGTTGATGTGGCCCGTTTTCACGCACAATGAGCCCCCTACCTCGGCTGTTCTCTGAATATCGATCACTACTTGTCTCCTCACGCCCAAAGCCTCGGCTAACATGTTAGAATCGAATCCTGCCAAAACATTACCCCCATATCTCTCCCCTTCTCCCGTTCTCTCGCTCCTTTCCTGAGTTGCAGGCGATCCCGCCAAAAAGAAGGGCTGCCATTGCAATTTTGGTTTGATTCAAAATGGGCAGGAATAAAAAACAAAATGAATTAGCATTCGATTAAAAATGAACAGGAATAGAAAACTGATTAGGATTAGCATTTGATTGCAAATGGCATTGGAAAAGAAAATTTCCAATTGCCAATTTTGATTTGATTATTAATGGGCATTGGAAAAGAAAGAGAGTAGGAGATAAATGGAATGAATGTAGAATTGATGAATTCGAAATGAAAAACAGAATTAAAAGAGCAGATTACAAAAGACACAGAACACACTGTTTATCATGGTTCACCACAATAGTGGCTACGTCCACACTGAGAGCAGAGAAATTGTATTAACTCAAATTGAATGTTTACAATGAAAATAAGAGCCAAATATATAAGCTCATAACTGAGCAGCTGAGGAGGCAAAGGCAGCAATAGGACAAATGTCCGTTGGCCTTCCAATCCCAACAAACTCCCACCAGAAGTCAATAGATATTTCAGTTGATCAGGCATTCCCCTGCTCTACATGCTGACTTACTTCAGTTTAACAAGGTCAAGAGAAGTTCTTGCACATTCGAACTTCTCTTTAGTTACAACTTTTGTAAATATATCTGTCGGATTGATTTTGGTATCAATCTTTTCAACCTTCAACCTGCCCTCTTCAACCATATGTCAAACGAAGTGAGCGTGAATGTCAATGTATTTCGAACGTTGCTGAGAGGTATGATTATGTGCGATAAAGATGGCGATGCGGCTGTCACTGAATAGAACATAATCATTTTGTTGATATTCCATTTCACCAAGTAGTCGCTGCAACCAAATCATCTCCCGAGCACCTTCAGAAAGCGCCAAATACTCAGCTTCAGCAGAAGAAAGAGCAATAGAATGTTGAAGCCTGGAGGCCCAACTAATAGTAGCTCCAGCGAACATGAATGTGTAACCGGTAGTAGATCTACGCTTATCCAAATCTCTGGCAAGATTTGAATCCGTGAATCCTTCCAGCTGTTTATTGTTTCCACCAAAACATAAAACATAATTTGAAGTGCCTTTTAAATATCTTATTATCCATTTAACAACTTCCCAATGAAGCTTCCCGGGATTGCTCATGAACCTACTTACCACTCCCACCGCATGGGCAATGTCAGGATGAGTGGAAACCATAGTATACATTATGCTACCAACTGCTGATTTATAAGGAATGTTGTCCATGAATTCCTTTTCCTCTTGTGTTTTTGGGCATAATTCAGCAGACAACTGAAAATGAGAAGCAAGAGGAGTAGAAACTATCTTGGCATCGTTCATGCCAAATCTATCCACAATTTTGTTAATATAATCCTTTTGAGACAAAGTAATTTCTTTCTTCTTTCTGTCCCGTGTGATTGTCATACCAAGAATCTTCTTGGCTGCCCCTAAGTCTTTCATGGCAAATTTACTTGCCAACTTAGTTTTCAACTCCAACAATTCGAGGACTTGTGCCGACTACCAACATGTCATCAACATATAAAAGAAGAATAACAAATTCTCCATTTGGAAGTTTCTTGTAATAAATGCATGGATTAGATTTACATCTTATGAAGTTTTGTTCAAGCATGAAGGAATCAAACTTAACATACCACTGCCTTGGGGCTTGCTTGAGCCCATACAAGCTACGCTTCAGACGGTAATAAAGATGTTCCTATCCCCTTTTCACAAAACCTTTAGGCTGATTCATATACAACTCTTCATTTATGTCTCCATGTAAAAATGTTGTCTTAACATCTAGCTGTTCCAATTCAACATCCCAAATAGCAACCAATCCCAATACTGTTCGGATGGATGTCATCTTTACAACCGGAGAGAATATCTCAGCGAAATCAATCCCCTATTTCTGAGCATATCCTTTTACCACCAATCGAGCTTTGAACCATTTTAGACCTCCCCCTTCATCTTTTAATTTATAAACCCACTTGTTCTTGAGTGGTTTTTGATTTGGTGGAAGAGAGACAAAATCCCAGGTGTCGCTTGCTTCAAGCAAACTCATTTCATCTGTCATAGCAACCATCCATTTTTTTTTATCGCTGCTTGTATAGGCCTCTTTATAATTTTCCAGTTCAGATTGCTCAGAAATTAATAGCTCGGGCTCTGCCTCTTCAGCGAATAGTAACTGATAATCAGAAAATTTCGCTGAAAATTTTCTCTGTCTGCTTGATCTTCTCAAACCTTGATTCTGATTTGAATCATTGATATGAGTCGATTGTAAATCAATGTTGTTTACAACATCATTGGTATTAATCAAGTTTTGTTCTCTGTTCCACGTAGGTTGCTTCCCATTAACATTATTGGTTTCTGCACATCTCCCATAGTGTGAACTTTCTTCATGATATTGGATGAACAGGGGAGGAGACAACAGCTCTACTCTACGTGGCAGAGAATGATAGCAGCTTTGTTCTTCATGAGGATTGCGCAATGGTTTGGTGGGCTGCGGTCCCAAGTTTGCAGACCGATCATCATTGCTAGGGGAGACCAAACGCAGAGGGAGCCTATCCATTTTAAATGCTGGACCTATCATTTTCACTGGTGTCGTGAGATGAGAAGAGCTTATGATATGCTCACGCGGGTTTGGCTGTAGAGATGTGTCCACAATGACATCACATGTTGGGGGAGTGTGTCGATGGAGACAAGAGTTGAAATCCTCTGTTTGACTGTCATGTGGAATATGACGTGGGGCTAAATCCTTGATTGCTATCGCAGAATTAAAGAGATTCCCACATTCTATCCCGCGCAAGTCTGTTCTTTTTGTTGTTGCGCCATCTGCTGTGGGGTCAAGTCCACATGGGTTCCCCTGCTCCGCGTGAGTTCTCCTGCTAAAGATCTCTCCCAAACATGTTCCCCTATTTTCTAACAAGTGTTGACTGTAATTAGACTCAAAAATATTTCTCTCTTCTCCATCAAACAAATTAGTATGTGTGTAATCATCCTCACTTGATGAGGATAGAGAGGGAGGAATTAAAACAGAGGTTGGAGTTGTCTGTAGAGTATTTCTTCCCTTATATGTAGAGGAAATACCATTTGAAAGAGTATTGAAAGAGATGTATTCCCCTTCAGACTTATCAATGTCTCTAAGAGCTGGAAACTTTTGCTCATTGAAAATGACATCACGACTGTGAATAATTTCCTTTTCAACCGGATCCCAAATTCTGTAACCGAATTGGTCTTCTCCATATCCCACAAATATGCTCTTTTGTGATTTGAAATCCAGCTTCGTCCTTCTTTCTTTTGGGACATGTACATGAGCTTCACACCTAAAAACTCGGATGTGTGAGTATGAAATTCTCTTACCCAGCCATTCCTCTTCCGAAATACCAAACTCTAGACGAGATGAAGGAGACCTATTGATTAAATAGACTACTGTATTGCAGGCTTCTCCCTAAAATTCTTTGCCCAAACCGGCATTGGAAAGCATGCACCTTGCCTTCTCAAGAATGGTTCTATTTAACCATTCTGCTGCACCATTTTCTTGAGGCGAATAAGGAACAACCTTAATTCTTCTTATACCATGATCTGTACAAAAGTTATCAAACTCCAAAGAAACAAAATTCACCTCCATTATCCGTCTTCAAACACTTAATTTTATGACCACTCTGATTTTCCACAAGAGCTTTAAAAACTTTGAATTTAGAGAATACCTCAGATTTTCTAGAAAGCATATAAATCCATACCTTTCGGGTGCTATCATCAAGAAAGGTAACAAAATATTGTGTGCATCCATAAGAGGTTACCTCCGTGGGACCGAAGACATCCGAGTGTATCAACTCTAAAGGTGTGGTCTTCTTGTCATGGCCATTCTTCAAGAAGTTGACCCATTTTTGTTTCCCACAAAGGCAATGTTCGCAAAACTCTAAATCTGTGGATTGAAGACTGGGTAATTGATCTCAGTTCAGCATAACCTCAAGGCCTTTCTTACTTATGTGACCCAATCTTTGATGCCAAAGTGCGGCATCGCTGCCCACAAGAGTCATAGCAGCTCCCACCTCACCAACAGTTTCAACAACATAAAGGCTGCCCACTTTATCGCCATTTGCGATAACCATAGAACCACTAGTGACTTTCCATTTGTCCATGAGAGTGGTGAGAAATCCTTGTGTATATAGCTGACTTACAAAAATCAGATTTTTCTTCAATTTAGGAATATGCCTAACATCTTTTAACAGCCATTTAACTCCTCCATTTAAATGCAAAACAATATCACCTCTTCCAATAATCTCACATGAATTATTGTCCCCCAAATAAACTTTCCCAAACTCACCTTCTTGGTAGTTTGTAAACAAATCCGTGCAAGAAGTAGCGTGAAAGGAAGCACCGGAATCTAGGACCCAAGATTCAGATGTTGTGTCACTTGTGGAGAGAATTAAGATGCCATCATCCCTATCATGAGCTATGTTCGCTCCGCTGTCCAAAACCTTTTCCTATGCTTTCTTGTATTTTCTACAATCTTTCTTGACATGGCCAGATTTGCCACAAAACCAGCAGCCACCTTCTCTTCCTCTAGACTATGATCTTCTACTGGATTGTGACCGTCGATTGTAATTATTTCTGCCTCTATGCTGGCTTCTTTCTCTATTTTCAGTGTTGACCATGGTAAGAGCATCACCGGATGAGATGTCTTTGTTACTTCTTCTCATATCTTCACTAAGCAA
Source organism: Thuja plicata (assembly GCA_018584345.1). NCBI lineage: Eukaryota > Viridiplantae > Streptophyta > Pinopsida > Cupressales > Cupressaceae > Thuja > Thuja plicata. Next base: position 236,618 of record MU228356.1, on the reverse strand, counting down.
AGTAGCAACCACTTCATCGTAGACTAGCTTCTTCGTTGTGGAATTTGAAGTGCTAACAGCTGTAACTACGGGATACCAACTGTCAGGTAAGGAACACAACAAGATGATGGCTTTGGCTTCATTATCTTGTGTCATACCAATCGAGGTTGCTTGACATAAAAAAGTGTTTAAATCATTTATATGATTTGACATCGCTGCCCCTTCCTTCATTTTCAGCTTGTAGAGCCTCTTCATAAAGAAGATTTTGTTTGCAGCCGGTGTCATCTCGTACATGCTCTGAAGTTTATCCCAAATTTCTTTTGTCGTCTTTTCATTCAAGACATTGAACAAGACATTTTGTGACAGCAAAAGAAAAATTGATGCCATTGCCTTGTCATTAATCTTCTTCCAATCTTCATCTGACATTGCAGTTGGTTTCTTCATTTTTCCTTCAAGCGCGATTGATAAATCTTTCTTAATCAGCAAGGGACGCATCTACACTTTCCACAGGCTGAAGTTCTTGCTTGCAAATTTTTCTATTTTAGTATCCTCCATTCTCAGGAAATTTAATCAACAAATTTCCAATCAGCTGTTCGCATAGCTCTAATACCAATTGTAGAATTGAGGAATTTGAAATGAAAAATAGAATTAAAAGAGCAGATTACAAAAGACACAGAACACACTGTTTATTGTGGTTCACCACAATAGTGGCTACGTCCACACTAAGAGCAGAGAAATTGTATTAACTCAACTTGAATGTTTACAATGAAAATAAGAGCCAAATATATAAGCTCATAACCAAGCAGCTGAAGAGGCAAAGGCAGCAACAGGACAAATGTCCATTGGCCTTCCAATCCCAACAATGAAATTCTTACGCGGTAACGTTTATCGAGCTGGTTGTGATGGTTGGAGGCGTTGGCAATGGCCATGGTTCAGATAGAGAGAGAGAGAGATTCCCATAACTCTACAGTGTTCCCATTGCACACTAAGGTGCGATTGCTAGTGATAATTTTCTCTTTGAGTTGATTTCTCTAAGACCTAGCGTGACTTTACATGTATTCATGAAATACTCCTCTTCATAGTTCTTTGCGTCGTAAGTTCTCGGTACGGTGTAAAGAGTGAAAAGACGTATGGTAAAATTAATTCAGATTGTAGGAATCATCATTCATAGAACAAGATAGGACCAAAACCTTTAAACTTGACCATGTTACTAATACTTTAGTACTTTAATATTTCAACACTTTAGTAAATATACAACAACACTTTAATACTTTGATACTTTAATAGTACTCTAATAGTTTGATACTTTAATAGTACTTTAGTAGTTTAATAATATTTTAATATTCTAATAATATTTAAATATATAAATATAGTTTAATATAGTGTAATACTTGAATAATATACTATTTTAATATTTTTCAATACTTTACCAATATACTATAATGCTTTAATATACTTTACTTAAACTTTAATACTTTAATAGTACTATGCTATTTGAATACTTGAACACTTTGATGGTACTTTTATTCTTTAATATTTTAATAATACTTAAATATTTTAATATAGTTTAATATAGTGTGATACTTTAATATACTTTAATACTTAAATAATACTTCAATATTTTAAAGTACTTTCATAGTGTTATAATAATTTAATAATACTTACCGATCAAAAAAAATAAAAAATTTAATAATACTTGAATACTTTACTATAGTTTAATGTAGTGTAATACTTTAATATACTTATTTAATTTAATAATATTTTGTAATGGTACAATATACTTTGATAATTTAATATATTAATAAAAACTTTGATACTTTAACACTTTAATACTTGAATATACTTTGATGTACTTTAATATATTGTAATATTTTAATATAGTTTTATATTTAAATATAATTTATACTTTAATATACTTAAAGCCTTTATATACTTTATTACTCTAATATACTTGAAGACTTTAATACTTTAGTTGTGATACCCACCATTTAACTGTAATCCAGTTTGCGTGTTTTTCCTTTGGGTCATGTTGTGAGGTAATGAAAATGATTATTGGCATATTGTTAACCACTATTTGATTATCATTTTAAGATGACCCTTGTTTAAGCAATAATTAATTAATGTTATTGATGGCAATCTTTTCATGAATCAATAATCATTATAAAACATGCTAAAGATCAAGGTACATCATAATCTAATTAGAATAAATAATGTCATTATCTATTTAGTTCTTTACTTTTAGGATAGTTTGTTATAGTAAATAATAAATTTTAAAATTATGATTAAACTATTTCCAATATCTTAAGTTGTCTATTTTACATATTCCATGGCCACCTCTATCAAGCTCAACTTGAAATTGGTTCTACACATCCAAGATTAAATGAATGATTAAATTTGGTATGCAATATTCCTTCTTATTTATTTATACCATTTTGATTATTGACAATATGGCATGGTGCATCATTAAATATTTATTCATATTAGTCATTAAATTTAAATAAGGTAAAATGTTCTTTTTGAATTTTCAGTTATGATAGGAGAAGGATCAAGTTTAAGTAGAGGTTATTTTCTTGGTGGAAAGTGGAGTGGTTATGACATGTTATATTTGTGGTCTGCATTATGGTGGTGGTAAGAAATCCCATTTTGGGAGGCTTTAGTTTTTGGTCACTGCTTTGGGAACTCACTGCTTCCAAGGCAATGCAAAAACCCTTGGTATGTCATTCCTTGTTAAGGGGGATTCCTCACGCTGAATCCCTAGTCAATCCTATGAATCATGGCTTGTCTTGGGATTTTGGTTTGTAACCATGTTATTTTCTATTCTCCTCATAAACATTGCCTACACAACTAACATTATATCAGTTTCTATTCTTGGTGTTGGCATAATTATTTAATTACACTTAGGATTATTAAGCCTACTTAGTCATCCAAAGTTGTTTGACACATGTTTACACAAGTCATCATGTTTTAGGAGTCTACTAGAGATGTGTTGATTTTATTTCGACACATCATCCTATTCTCTTGGGTTCTTATTTTCCACCACTCATGTTTGAGGTTTGTTGGCGCATCGGCTCTGTACGTTCGTATTATTAACCATAGTTTTCGATGGTTTCCATAGGATCCAACTGTTTTTCAACTGCCAAAAATAAGGGTGGAAAGATAATGAAGGAGGCAATCTTGTTTTGTTTTCTGTATTTTAATTTTTTTGGTTCAAAGTGACCATGTCTCTCAAAAATAATCCCTTCCATTTGAGTATTTAATAAAATAAAATAATAAATAAATAAATAATCCCTTCCATTCGAGTGTTTAGAATTCATCTTGCATTTAATAAAATGAATCTTGGTTAAGATTCTTATATCATGCAGTTACATATGTAATATTAGTTGTACTCTTGTTCCAAAAGAAAAAAAATGTTTGCCTTTACTTTAGTTTATTGAGTTGTCATCTTGGGTTCTCTCCTGGGGCGTTATAAATTAGTATGCTTTTATATAATTTAATATATTAATACAATAATACAATAATACATCAATACAATAATACATCAATACATTAATACATTGATAATACATCAATACATTAGTACATTAATACAACAATACATTAAAATACAAACATATAGAGCTCCTACCTATTTCGCTAGATTGACTTGTCTACCATCTGTGGGAAAGACTTTCCCATACCTCCAACTTTAGTATTTACAGGATGAACCTTATCTTGATTCACATCACTGTCTAGAAGGTTACAACACCTTGGTTATTGGCTAAAACATCAACATTTTGTTTTGAACCCAAAAGATTTTAAGTACTCTCCACATTCGAACAATTTGTCTTCCTCCTCCAAACTTCTCTAATTATTTTCACTTTAGCTCGTTTGAGATTACAATCTTTAGCCAAGTGTCGAGTCTTTTTACAATGAAAACTTAATAAATGGATGGATTCAAACTCAAGACCTTGGTCCCACATACTAAGCTTTGAGTTAATAGATACCTTGACGAAAGATTAGTGGATTGTTTAATGTTAACACAAATCTCTGCATGCACCAACCTATTTCTTGAAGCTTTCATAGGGTCAACAAAGCTCAGCTCCCCAAAACATACTCCTAAACCTTGAAATACTTCCTTATCTAAAAATTCTAAAGGGAGCCTAACCTTGATAGAGCCAGGAACACAAGCCAAGTCTTTGGGAGAGAAGCCTGGTTCACACATCTTGAGAGCAAACGAGGAATGACCAAATATCTAGGGCTCTCTAACCTAGACCTAGACCAGTTATGAATCTTCATTACAAATAAAAGAAAAGGTAAAGAAACCCTTGGCAATAGCCATTACATCAATCTAGCGCTTATTCTTCTACTTTCTAGCAACCCACGCTCTCATCAATTCAATATTTAGTCTGAAAACAATAAATTTGTGCACAACCGAACATTTCATTCTCCATAAGTTGATGTTGGGCCACTGTACAACAAGCTCCAAACGCAGGGTCCACCGAATATAAAACAAGAGAAATAAACTTACCTCGTAGTGGAGTCCAAAAAGATCCATTCACTCTTGATTCTCCAATGGAAAAGGATCTTTAGAAAACCTTCCACTTCACCCAGACACTGCTCCGGTCAATATCTACTTATAATATATAAATATTATTGATGACATATTAGAGTTACCTGAATATTAATCAACCCTTACAATTAAAAATTAACACATCAAGTTTACTAAATGTTCTTAAAGAGAAATATATAACAAAAATCTCAGATTCGGCTAATCGTTGTAAAATGGGTGCGAATATACGATGTCACATTATTTTACTTATAATAAAAGAGGAACCACATATGTGTGACAGCTAAGAAAGAAAGAGGCGGTCCAAGAACGGAAGAGGGGCTGTACAAGAGAAGGGATTACACAGGAAATGTTTAATTTAAGGCGTTATAAAAGTGGGGAGGCAAACGAGGTGTGGCGAAGAGAATGAGAGGAACTTGCCTGTGAATTGAGACCTCAGATTTCTCACACATGTCCAAATCATGGGGTTGCTGGTCAGAGGGAAGCGACCATTCAAATGCATGAACAAAGCTTGCAAGTGCGAATTGTATCATACGCTGCCCCAGATTGTATCCCGGGCACCTTCTTCGCCCTGCTCCGAACGGTATTACTCGAAAATCTCGTCCATCCAGATTAACGGGATTCTCCACAAAGCGATCCGGATCAAATTCTAGCGGATTCTTCCACGATTTTGGATCTCTGGCGACGGCCCACACATTCACCATTACGTGTGAATTGGGGGGAATGAAATACCCCATTATTTCCCTCAAAGTTTCTGGAGATGCGTGAGGAAGCATCAGCGGCGTTGGCGGATGCAGTCTCAGAGTTTCTGTTACAACCGCTTTTAAATACTTGAGGAGAGGAAGATGAGATTCTGTTAATCTCTCTTCCATTCCAACAATTGAATCCACTTCCTCTCTCACTTTCTTCATCAGATGAGGATGCCGGATCAGTTCCGACATCGCCCATTCCACCGTTCTCGTAGCAGTGTCCGTTCCCGCCGAAATCATGTCCTGCACAAAAAATAAAGCAAAAAAATCAAGGGTTGGCAAGTTTCCCATAGTGTAGGATTCGAAATTTTGTTTTTGAAATTAACTGATTGTTGCGTGGGATGCGGAATATTCATACCAAAACAGGAAATAATTATTTTAACGATCTTTCAAAAAACAATGAGATTTTTGTCAGAAAACCTAAAAAATCAAGAGCTATACTTTTTAAGCTAAATTGGGGTTTAATTTCGTAAACTGAAAATGATGGATTGTCGCGCTTACCAGCAAAATCCCTTTGATGTTAGAATCTGACAGCTGTTGGCCCTCTCCTGCAGAATCAAATTTGAGTTGATAGAGAATCTGAAGAAAGTCCTTATTCTCCTCGTTCTCGCTGGACAAAGGCCTGCGCTTCTGTTCTTCAATCTTCCTCACCAGAAATTGATCAAGGCGCTTGTGCAGGCTCTTCAATTCATCAAGAGACCCACCCAAGCCAATCAGCTCTAAGAAAGGAACGAAATCCCCAATCCTAAAACGAGCAGCTATTCTGAAGAAATCGTCCATTAAATCTCTGAAACGCGCAGCCTCTGCGTTATTGTCATCAAATAATCTTATCCTGAGCGTCATCTGTCCAATAACATTGGAAGTGAAGACATTGACAAAATCTGCGAGATTTACAGCATGATTAGCTCCCCGGTTAAAGATGGAGGAGAGAACCAGCGCCATTTCTCCTTCGCGGGACTCCTGCCACTTTTCCAGACATTTGGGGGCCAAGAGGTGGAAAATGCAGAGCTTTCTTAGGAAAGGCCACTGCGAATGGGGAGACCAGATGATGTCGCTTCTATTGTAGAGGAGAATATCCGCTGCCGCTACGCCGCTCTGCGGTCTGTTGGAGAAATCGGAATCAAATGACTTGAGAATGGCAGAAGCGGCCTCCTGAGAGGAAGCAATAATGACGGGGGTAGTGCCTAATTTGAGATACATGAGGCCTCCATAGCGCCTGGAAAGAGCATAAAGGGACTGGTGGGGATTCGAACCCAGGTCCAGCAGACTACCCAAAATAGGCAATCCTCGCGGCCCCGGCGGCAACTTTGCCTTTGTTTTTCCTCCATTGAAGAAATAAAGAAAAGTAAGGAAAAGTATGAGTGGTAGCACTGCTGAAATTGAGAATGAACAAAGCTTGAAAATATCCATATTCATTTGCATCTCATATTTTGCTTCACACCATTCGGGATTATATTGAGAAACAGCTTCATTTAAAGACATGACACCGAATTGGATAAAGACGCGTGTCCTGTGACTAAGCTCTAAACATTAATGCCGCTTCGCCTTTTCAACTTTTTGCGTGCTTTATTCGTATTCAGTTTACCTTTAAATCGAAATTACTATGATATTTTATGGCCACACCTATCCTTATCTTATCATATTCGATATTTCTAGGTGTTATTATTTATCTTTTCAATTATAATTACTATTTTCAGATTTTTTTTGGTTTTATAATTTTTTTTCAATAATCTTATTTTGTTTATGTTAATAATATATATTTTAATTTAATTTAAAAATACATAACTTAAAAATACATATATATTTTAATCAAAACCCAGCAACAAAAATGATAAGTTCAAAAATTAAAATTTGTAAGAAATGTTTTTTTTATAATTATAATTTTTTTTAAAAATGAAAAATAATCCTTATTCCAATTGTGATCCAAAATGCACAAACACCTCCAACCTTACTTGGCCACCCTATCCCCACAAAATAGTGATGATGGCTTAGACTCTGGCCAAAACAATTCATAACTGACCTCATCATGACGTCATATGAGCCTGTTTATATGCTTGTGGTGCGTGCGGCATTTTACTCTATTATGGTCAATGTTGAGGATCTTTTTCATGTTTTGAAACATTACCTGCAATCTCATTTAGAAAATATCTTTATAAAGAAAAGTTAGTGATACAGAATAAGGATAACAACATATTATTTACATTATTTTATTTGTTTTATCAAAAAAATTATGTACTTTTTTTGTTTTAGTTTGTTTTGGGTTTCTAATTATTTATTCTATTGTTCTAATTATTTAATAGTGTATTGAATATAAAACTAATATTGTAATAAAAAAATATAATAATATAAGTATAGTTGTTGTTAATATAATAATAAAAGTAATAACATAGGGATAAAATATTTATGTTTTTGATAGATAAAGTAAAAAGAGGGTGCTGGCCCGAGGAACAGAGGACTAGTAGCACATTAACAGCATATTAATGGAACTAGTCAAAGCAGGTATAACATTTTAACAACATAATCACCAAATCTAATTATGCCCCTTTCAAAACATAAATCACAGTACTAATCCACAAACATAAATCACAGTACTAATCCACAGGATTAAATCAGAGTACTTAAGATGAACAGTAGCATAGAAAGTATCAGTTATAAGCTACGCAGGGCTAACAAAAATAAAATAAAAACTAACATTATTCTAAACCGCAAAACAGGGGATCCGAGAGCCAAGCCCAACCTAAATTAACCCACACATGGACACCAGAGATTAGTTCTCCCCACCCAGTTGTTTAGACAGCAAGGTCCTAGCCCACTCCTCTTGCAGAAACAGGAACAAAACCTTGTTGTCATGCATGCATGAGCTTCAGGGAAAATTTGTTGGTCCTCATGCAATGGTTCATCAGGTCCTGCATATTCTTCTTAATCTCCACAATATCCTTGTCCAAATTTGAGAACCTCCTTTTGAGGGTGCTTGTAAATTTGTTTTTGTCCTCCATGACCGCAGTATGGGGCTCCTGAGGAGGACTAGGGGGCGGGGTAGGGTTATTGGGGGTTTCCATGGTTTGATGGAGGTTGGGCAGAGGAGTGTTACCAGCCCTAGGGGGACTCATATAGCCTTCCGAGGGACCATTCTTGGACTCAGTGGAGTGGGAGTCATTTTCAGACAGGGAAAGCTCTTTAGAGGTCGTTTCCATCATCCTAATTTTACACTGTTCCTTGACAATTCTATTTGACCTCCAGCGACCCAAGCCACTTAAGTCCACCTCCAGATTAACCTGGCTCTCCATCATTTTTCATTTTTTGGGCCTATAATCAGTCCCAAGAGTGCTGTCAGCCTCTTTCCCCTCTTTGTACTCCATAGACTCAGAGACATACGACTCAGAGACATAGAATATTTATGTTAACAATGAGAAATAAATTGATTATTAGTTTATTAGTATGAAAGTGAAATTATAAGTTTGAAGTTATATAATTTATTTAGAAATAGAAATAGTCAATGTAATTTGAATTATATGGTGAATTTTAATTTAATGTAATTTTGAAAAAAATGACTTTACATAATTATAATAACATATAATATTAATCATTACAAGAAATAAGAAAACAAATTAAAGATAATCCACAATTGAAACAAAATAAGAAATCATAAAAAAAAAAAAAAAATAACAACAATGAAAAATAGAATTTAAAATAATAAGTTTGAAATAATATTAAAATAATATGGATAAAAAGAAAGCAATAAAAACTTAAAAAATGTACAAAGATTAGCCAATAGCTAACATATATTGGCTTTGTTCTTGTCGAGGTGTGGTAAAGGGCTAAATTTATGCAATATAGCTAAAAATCTAGCATTAAAATTGTTGGTCTTTTATATTCCATAATTTTGTGTATAAGACTCAATGTTTTTTAACGAATAATATAATCAATAAATAATTTTAACAGTTTATTAACTTAACAAATAATTAAGTGTTATCTTTTGAGTGCAAATATCATTTGGTTTGATGATGGAGAGAAGTAATAGTGAGGAGAAAATGCAAAGAAAAGTTAGTTACTAAATATTAAAGTTAATACGATTTGAATACAGTATTAATAGTAATGAAAAGTAAAGATTAATTAATTATAAATTTAATTATGTAAAATAAAATTATGTATTCTATGTTGATTTATATTTTTATTATATTAATAGTGTGAATCTTGATCTCTATAAAATAAATATTTAATTATATATATATAAAAGTTCATGAAATTTATCATTTTCAAAAATTTACTTTTGATTTTTTAGAATAATTATTAAGAAGATATGTTTTTGAAAATATCTATTTTTAATAATTTATGAAATTTACTTTTAAAATTAGAAAGGATTTATTACACATGTCCTCATAACCAAAATTAATATTCTTTTAGAGAGAGTAAATGAAAATTAAAGTAGAAACTTGATTTTTTAAAGATTTTATACTAAAAAGAGATAATTATTAATTGAAAGTATGAAACATTTTTTTATTTTCAATTTTAATTTTTTTATATATTAAACAACAGTGTAGTAAAAACATAAAAAGAAAATCTTTAAAAAGAAAAAGTTCAAAAGATTAATTACCATATTTATGTTTTAATATATAAAAGTCTCTCAAATTGTATAATAATTTTGAACATAATAATATATTTTGACATAACAATTAAAATTAATTAAAAAAATAGTAGACATGACATACTTGAAATTGATTTACAAATGTAAGACTAGTAATTGCACCTAAACGAGGTGTAATGGTTACGCCGATAGGAAGATATGCTTGCACAATATATTTGGGAGGCAAGGGAAACATTGAGAGTGCACTTGTGTAAATAAAATTCTTATAATAAGTATAAAATAATTATTAATATTGTTATGTGAATTATGTATATTGACAACTAATATATATCTCACAATATTACTTATTGAATCTACCCCCACGACAAGTTGAAAACTAATCCTTTGGAAATGGGATATAGTTGTTGTCAATGATTTTGGAAAGCAAAAATATCAGGCTTACCTGAGTAGGAGCCCTTAATTTTTTTTTGACATAGGAACCCAATAGACACCATAGCTTCTTTAGTAGTGATTTCTTTGACCAAGAATATGGTAATTATATCTGTATTCACTCTATATTTGTGGTCATTCAAGATAAAATATTTCCCCACATTTTTCTTCATTGCATGCATAATGAGAAAATGGGAGTAATTCATTACTTCCTTGAGCCATTTATCCTTAGTTTCTCCAAAGAAGAACATTTGTCTCTTAGGATAAATCAACTGAATTATGGAATCCATTGAAGCACGATAAATAAAAAAGAGGAAACCAAGACAAACCATAGGGTAATGCCCTCTGTAATCCAAATGTTACTCAAATCAAACAATCCTTTCATTAAAACCTTCCATGCTTGTGGGATCGACCTATCAGTTAGTGGAGATTAGGCTGTAAGTGATTAAACTAATCATAAAACTTCAAGATAGGAATGGAAAGAAGATGTCTAAGAACTTTAACAGAGTAGTTATCCTTCTTGGTCCTCATAGAGTGTGAATCCCAAGCTGGTGAATACAACCCCTCTTTATGATTTGAAAAGGTTGGAGATTTAGAAAACAAAGTAAAATATAAATTACAAATAACAAAACACAAACAAAGACAAAAGACAAAATTTTTTTATAGTGGTTCGCCTTTTCTAGCTACAACCACTTTCAACCTGGGATTGTCATTTTTATTATTTTCTCACATTGCAATACAACAACCATTACATTGTCTATTTTACCAAAGCTAGAATTAATCAATAGAAACCGAATGTGGAAGATGAAAAGTTTTCACTTACAACAAGAAGTGTTGAGTGATATTATTTGCAATAAGAAGTGTTGATTGATATTATTTGCAAGAAATGGGTTACATGTCAGTAAACTAACATTCTCAACCAACAACAATAGTTACAAAGTATGATTGGCCTTCATACGCCCAACAATCTCCCACTTGAAGACCAATAACCAATAGAGAAAGAACCACACATAGATATCCCAAATATCAGATTTATTAATCAAAGAGAGCAAGTAGGCCTTGCGAAGATCTCAACAATGCCAAGATTTGTTCCAACACACTCCAAATAAGTCTTCACCAAGTCAGATCAGAATAAAAAGCATCATCTCTTCCTAATTTATGAGGCACTAATTTGCGCATCAGTCCATAATGAAAAATACTACTTTCTACAAATTCAAAACATACTTCTCCTTTGTCCACAAAAGGAACATAATTTTTCTTTTCTAGGCAACCAAAAAAGGTGGTCTTGTCTGGCTTCATGCTAGTTTCTTACAATTGTGAAAATAGTACAAGACCGTCCTCACTATGCCCTTGCACTCTATGCGACCACACTATTAAACAAATCAAAATCTTCATTTTCATCTCCATTGTTAGGCTGGGAAATGTAATCAACCTCATTAACAACACCATATATTGCATCAAAATTTCTTCAATCACCAATAGCTGATGGAGGCAGCTCTCGGATGGATTCTCCTGATGCACCAAGAATCTTGGTCCAATGGCCCAAACCTTGTGTTTAAGATTTCTCTACAACCTATTGTAACACTACTATTTTAGGATCCACTTCTATTTGTTGTGTTCCTTCCCTAATTGTTTCCCATCCTCTAGTTAACTCTTTCACAAAATGATGAACTGCTTCAGCCTGCCAATCAACAGTGGAAGGAGGAGCTTGTGTTTGGACTTCAAATTCCTTGTAGGCTAACAGATAAATCTGGTATGTTATCTTTCCTTAGGGCCCAACAATCTTTGAAGCCATAACTATCATTTTCCATTCTTTTATCACAGTCTGTGTTACTACTATTTAAAAGCCCCAATTTTGGGGTCATATCTCCCTCAATCTTATTGCGTGAAACTCCAAATATTGAGAGTGGACAGATGAGACTAGTGAATAAATAAATACTCACCTTCATACTTTCTCTACTATATAACTTGGATATTCCTAGTAGCACTACCAAATCTATCAAACAACAATGTGCTTTCCCCTCCGTCCACTTTAGCAATCACAGAGCAATCTACAAGATTCATTGTTTTCCCATTAGCCTTAGCCTTTCTCTTATTCTTGTATTCTACACTAGATGAGATGGTCCTTGCATTACCACATCAAATTCCATCAAATCTTTCTATTGGCACCTTTTACTTATTATTTAAATCAGAACCAAGCCCCACACATGGCTGGATCATGGCTAAATATTTAACTGGAGAAGCGACATTAAGTTGGGCTTCCTCTTCTACAAGTCGAGCAATAACTTGGGCGTTTTGACCCTCTTCTTATTCAATATATAAGCCTCTTCTCTCAGGCATGTCTTCCATCATGATAGTCACAACATCTTCTACACTTGTGTCATAGTCATAGTAAATTAAATTACTAGTCTCTGCAAAGGACACTTTCTTCTTTCGTATCCAATCATGGCTGACACTTATAGAAAGATCCTGTCCTCTTAAAAAACATCTCTCATAGCCAAATAAATAAAAAATCTAAGAAAAATCATTCTCAAACTAGTGCACATCATCAGGAACCCCACCAATACACATGCCTATGAAATCCTCCATATCAGAATTGGTTTCAACATCTAATTTATCAAAAAAATTCATCTGAGTAGCCAATAAGTCACACAAAGGCTACTCTTCAGGAGGATAGACAACTCCCACTTCATCATAAATTTTTTGAGATCCATAGGACATAGACAGGAGAGCTCAAGCCCAATTAGGAAAATTTGATTCATCCACTTTCTTGGAAATTCTTCATGATTTCGAACACTGAGATTCTTCTCCCAGCTCTGAAATCAATTGTAGATTTAGAAAACAAAGTCAAATAAAAATAAGAAATAACAAAACATAAACATAGAGACAAAAGACAAATAATTTTATAGTGGTTTGCCTTTTAAGGCTACATCCACTTTCAACCCAGGATTCTTAGTTTTATTAATTTCTCACACCGCAATTCATGGTCTATTCAACCAAATTTGGAATTAATCTCTAGAAACTAAATGTGCAAGATGAAAAGTATTTCAGTTACAACAAGATGTGTTGACTGATATTCTTTGCAAGAAATGGGTTACATGTCAGTAAACTGCCATTCCCAACCAACAACAATAGTTACAAAGGATGATTGGGCTTCATACGCCCAAAAAAAGTAGTGAACAAGCCGTAAGGAATTTGTTTTAGGCATCTATCATAGTATTTAATAATATTTTCTTTCATTTGGAATCTATCAAGAAATTTGTAGCTATGGTCAAGAGTTAAATAACAATATAATAGTATAATAATAATAATTGATCATGGGGGATAGACTAGTTGATCGAGTTGTTGGATAGATAGATTATTGATGTAGCCTCAAGCCTCCTCTAGTACCAACTCGGTTTACCCTATCGCGCACATGGTGAATCTCATGAGAGTTACTACTCAGCCCAGTAGAATTAGTGTCACCTTTGCTCGCCCCTTTTAGACCCCAATTTTAAAAAAAAAAGTAAGACAAAGGTTTGGTGGTAGGTTGAATCACAAGGATACTAATACACATATATATTTATTTGTGTGTATACCTCAGAATTATTTACTTCCAAAGTGTTATGAAGAACATTCTTTTGTCTATGCGTATGTTTCTGGTTTAAACCTCATAATTATTTGCTTCCAAAGTGTTATGGAGAACATGGTTTTGTCTATGCGTATGTTTCTGGTATAAACAAAGAATACCTTTTTGAAAGCAAATTATTTAATTTTTAGAAATGCCTTCTACGCTAGGAAACACCACCAGTATCAACGCTTGATTTTATTTTTTTTGTTTTCTTAACATTGCCTAATCATATGTTGTGAATCCCAATGGAAATGACTCGGGGGTTTGAATTTTTGATGTCTTAAAAATAAGTTCTTCTCTAATTCTTTTTATGTTACCAATTGAAGTTATCGTAATTGAAGTATAAAATTTATTGTAATTGAAGATTTTAATTTTTATTGCGGGGTTCATTTCTATTCAAGGAGTTTGACTCTACACAATACATTTATAGTAATATATGTAGTACAAAATGTGCTGATCAATTCCATACATCATGTCAAGTTGTTGTTTTCTGTTAATATATTCAACTGAAAATTCACCCTTATTTATGATGTTGTTATCTAGGTTCAAGGCCCTTTCCCTCCCATCTTAATAAAACACAAATAAGGCCCTTATTTTTCCATACTAAAAATATATGGCTAAATTTATGCAATATAGATAAAAAGGTGGCAATAAAATTGTTGGTCATTTATATTCAAAAAATTTGGTGTATAAGGCTCAATTTTTTTAATGAATCATATAATCAATAAATAATTTTAACAATTTATTAACTTAGCAAATAATTAAGTGTTATCTTTGAGTGCAAATATCATTTGGTTTGACCGAAATGATGGAGAGGCGTAACGGTGAGGAGAAAATACAAAGAAAAATTAGTTACTAAATATTATAGGTGATAAAATTTGAATAAAGTATTAATAGTAATGAAAGTAAAGATAAATTTATTTTGAATTTAATTATGTAAAATAAAATTGTGTATTCTATGTTTTGGATAAACGCAAAATCAAGTTTTCAAGGGACCCTGCAACCCTTTACAACATTACTGAAGATTTACCAATAAAGAACCGAAAAAAAAATAGACCGCCAAAGCCACAGTCACCTAGAAAAAAAAATAGCAAAACCCCTAGACA
The DNA here is from genome assembly GCA_018584345.1 of Thuja plicata. Taxonomy (NCBI): domain Eukaryota; kingdom Viridiplantae; phylum Streptophyta; class Pinopsida; order Cupressales; family Cupressaceae; genus Thuja; species Thuja plicata. Next base: position 221,614 of record MU228356.1, on the reverse strand, counting down.
TCTTTGGGAGAAGGAGCTTCCTTCTTATTCAAAATATCTCTGGTGTTCTTACCCAGACTAGAAGACACAACATTATTATCCTCTAAATCCAAGTCAACATCCACATCGGCTTTGGAGGGGTCATTCCCTTCAAGGTAGTAGAGAAGGGCATCTGCATTCTTGGCCGAGATCATCATTCCATCATAGTGTGCCTGGAGAATCTTCCTCATTGTGTCAGTTTCATTATCCACCATTTTGGTCAGCTTAAGAATCCTCTAATCTAACTTGTCAAGCCTGTCATTTCTATTGTTATCCTCCCCACCATGCTTGTACACTTTTTCCTCCAAATCCTGGCTCTTGATGACTAGACTCTAAATTTGGTGGAAAATCCACCAATCATACTTTAGGTCAGCCGCCAAATTATATTTAGCTAGCTAGAGTTTGGAATCATCAAAGGAATTAGGGAGCTCAAGATTTAAATCCTCCAAAATAGGGGACTCCATCTCATGCTCTAGAAAATGATCATAGTTAACCAAGATGACATTATTAAAACCATAAACCCTTTTCCCAATAACAGGTGAGGATGAGGCATATATAGTTTCCTCCAGTGCTGAATTTTTCTTTATATGTTCCTCTGTCGGGTGCCAGCAAGAAGTTGGTGGAACTGTTTTCCTATTTTTTCAAATTCATCTTATTTGACCTAAAGATTTGAGGCACTTAGACATGGAATCTTCCAAAAAGTCACTAATATAAATTTTTTTGGATTCGAAGTCTACTTTCCAAATATGTTATTTTTTAAAATACCTAGATGATAAATTTCAAATTTTAATAGGGATTACTAAAACCCTCATTTTAAAAGTCACTCATTTAGGACTATACCATGCGTGTGTACGACAAGCGAAATCAGACTCAAATGAAACTATTTATCTAAACCCTTTTGGGAAATGGTAAGTAACACATTTAAGATTGATGCGAATATTTTTCCATATTTTTATGTTAAATATTTTTTTTATTAATTATATATTGGGCTCAATCCTTGTTTATAAAACCTCGTGTGTACGACAAGCATAATTTGCCCTAAACATATAATTTTAATTTTTTTTTTTAAAGTGTGTAGAATTATGTCTAGTTTGATGTCATGTAATTTATTTTTCAATAAACTTTAAAATAAAAAAAATTAAAATTACAAAAAAGCTTGTATTCTCTTTTCTATAGACTTGTTTTAGTACAAAATGATTGAAAATAATAAATATTAATCAAATTTAATAAAAAATTACATATTATGAATCTTAATTGTCTTATCTATACTGGGTCTTTTTTCATAGAAAACTTCCTTAGAAAACCCAATCAAATTTGAGGCCAAAGTGAGTTTTGTGTCTGCATATGGACATGGCCTTCAACATTGAGGTCAAACCAGATCCAAAGCCAAGGGTCGGTTGATCAAGCCTTTCCCAAAGCTAAACCCAAACCACTTTTGGCAGGGAAAATTTAAATTTTGGAACACGGGGTCACATTATAACACAGGGTGACGTTTTAAAAATGAAATGTCACCTTGCTTCATAACGTCACCCTGTCTCATTTTGTAGCAGTTGGAAATTGGTTTAAAATGATACGGGGTGATTTTATGAAATGGGGTGGCGTTTCATTTTTGAAATGTCACCCCATTTCATAATGTCACCCCGTCTCATATTTGACCTTTTTTTTTAAAATCTGTTGTATTTTTTACTGCATCAGCAATCTTGTACTCGAAGTATAGTCGACAACGATCAAATGTGCAGGTTTTGGATAGTTTTTGCATTGTTTATTGACTATTATATTCTCCATTTGAAGGCATCAATCATTGGGAGCACATTAAACAATTTTTTGGAAGTTTAAACTATTGAAGACACTCTTGTGATTGATTTCAATTATTAATCATGGGATGTAAACAACGTCAAAAGAAGAAACAAAGGAGGGTTATGACTAATGAGGAAATTCAATTAGAGAAAGAGAAAGAGGCTGAACGTCAAAGAGATAGAACAATGAGGATGTGCGAAATGAATAGCAATGAAGCTTCTGGATCCACAAAAATTTGAGAGTCAAACATTAAAGATACCATGGGAGATACAATGGATGCTGAAGATGCAAATATGAAAGAGGCGAATGCAAGCATGTTGTTGAATGCACCTTGTAGTGATGTTCCGGGTACGTCTTTGACTTCAACATTGAATGATACTCAACCTATCATAATAGATGATAATATTTATAGAAACTTATTACTTGCATATTCTAGGGATGAAATTGAATCAATGAGGCCTAGTAATATTTTTCAACTTAGAGAATTTGCAAATGAAAATCCACCTATTGTTGTTGAAAATGAAGAGCCTTTTGTTGTTGCGAACGAAAATATACCTAATGTTGTTGAAAATCAAAATCATTTTTTTGATGCAAATGAAAATCCTCATAATGTTCATGCAAATGAAAATCCTCCTAATGTCGTTGAAAATGAAAATCCATTTGTTGATGCAAATGAAAATCCTCCTAATGTTGATGCAAATGAAAATCTTCCTAATGATGATGCAAAGAGAAATGAAATTCCTTTCCTAAATGAAAATGAAAAATAATTTTTACATATTGAAAGTAATATTTTGAATGGTCTTTCTGGTAAGATTTCTTTGAGGGAGATAGCAAAGTATGCTAATAAAATATACAAAGAATTTTTCTATCAGAAAAAATTAACATTTCAATGTCAACTTGTGATTCAATTGATGAGAATGTGGAAAATGAGAAAAGTAATCAAAAGACTAGGCATTAAAGTGAAACAAAATACAAAAGATTCATCTATTAAACATGCTATATCTACTATTTCTAGTGTCATTCAATCTATTGGAAAAATGAGTCGATCAAAAGATAGCAATACATCACAATGAGTCGTAACAACTGCTATAGTCAATAAAAACACTTTGGATAAAAAAATGGTTAAAATGATTAGTGGAATTTTAAACATGCATCCTAAAACATTGGTAAGAGCAGCAAGGAGAAGATCAACTATTGAAAATGATCCAATTAACCAATGTTGGAGTTTTAGTGGTAGACTCCTATGATAATACAAGGGTTTCATCTAATGCAAGAGATGTTTTGAAGTTAAGAGTGGGGTGTAAAGTTTGTGATTCTCATCCAAAACACTTATTAGACACAACACAAACTGAATTTTATAAGAAATTTTTAGATGAGGTTGTGCTACCTAGTAAAATTACTCTTAGTAAAAGATCATTTGAAAAATGCAAGCATTGGTATGTGGAAATCAATAAGGAATGAATATCTTGTTGTTTCAAAACACATGTTCAATTTCGTTATCGCTATGATGTTTTTCGATATATACGATGTAGTTTACATGCTAACAAGATTACAGAGAATTGTGACATTAATATACCACCTGAGACAATCAAGGAGTTTGTAGCAAGTTTGTTTTGTGAAATATCAAATGAGGAAATATTTTTCTTAAGTTCATGTATTTTTGGACAATGCACTACTTGTGGAAATTTTTCATTAATTGGACACTGCATGCATGAAATTAGTGAAAAAAATTTTGGACAACAATTACTAGATGTTAAAAGATTTAAGAATATTGAGTATCCTCTAAAAGAAGGAAAAATTGGAAAGAGATGTGAATTAATCATAGAAAAACTTAGTGTACATGCATTCATTTTACAATTCAAGAGTAAGATTGTTCCAAAATACGTGAAACACTCTCAATATGCTAGATGGCTCGATGGTCAAATCCACACATGTAGAAATACATTTCCAATTGGTACTATACTACCAGTGGTCGACTTTGCAAAAAATTATACTCTTGCTCCATAAGAGGAAACTCAAGACCAATACTACAATTCAATGCAAGTGTCTATGTTTGTTCATATTGTTTATAGACATGCACATGATAGTACAGAGGATGATAGAAGAATCGTGAGGGAGTATCATTTCTATTTAAGTGATAATTGGATGCACTCACCAGAGTTTGTTCAACATTGTTTTGACAAATTTTATATCAATTTAAGAGAACGAGAAATCAACATGACAAAACATCTCATATGGTCTGATAATTGTACGGGCCAATTTAAGAATGCTTGAATGTTTTATTGGCTTAGTAGGGTTCACAAGGAAACCAATATACCAAATATGTGGAGTTTTTTTGAAGCTAGACATGGTAAAGGACAACATGATGGAGCTGGTGCATGTGTGAAGAGAATTTTGGGTAGAGAGCAATTAAAATTTGAGGATGTAGCTAAATTTAAAGATGTGCGTGCTATTGTGGATTGGTGTAATTCAAGATTATCTATAGCATCAAATGTGAATCGTACAATTAAATGATATTTTTCTTTAATTAAAGAAAATGAAATTCCACATAGACCTGACTATCAGACAATTAGTGGATCATCATCATGGCATTCATTCAAAAGTTCAGATGCAAGCACATGGACTTTGTGGACAAGGGAGCTTGCATGTTTTTCTCAATTTTTTATTTCAGGTGATTGGAATTCTTGTGAGAATAAAGAATGGGTCGAAGAGCGGAAGCATATATCGCTAACACCTGATCAAACATATGAGAAAAATGAAGCAACACTTGAAGACAATGATGAAATATTTGCATCAGAGGACTACGATCGTCTTTCAGAACTTGTACAACAAGGTAATTCTATTTTCTATATCAATTTATATTCAAGAATTCAAATATTGGTATAAGTTTTTTTTTGTAATTAAAATATATGGTAATTTAATTATTGTCAATTTATATTTCAATTTGCAGGACATGTGTATGTTGTTGTTGCACCTAAGAACAACGAAGAGGAAACCGAGTATTGGTTGGCTAGATCTAAGGGGGCACAGGTCTCCTAGGGTCAATCCTGGCTTCTTTCCTATTTTGAGGCATGCCAAGACCGACCCCCTAGAAATATCTAATATCAAAGTTGTTGGGTTTTCTACCCAACACAAACTCAACATATAATTTTTTCAAAAAATAAAAAGGCACTTCTTGGTTTGCATGGGGGGGACGGGTGATCAAAACACATCCACCAACGAATCCAAAAATTATTAACCATTCCATCATTTCTACACCACCTCATGGAAATGCATTTTTTATTATGGATGGGCTCATGTGTTTTTGGGTCAATGAAATATGGATCAATTGTGTCCTTTGTAATTTTTAACTCATTGATATGTTGGTAGGAGAGGCCATCGGCATAATATAGCCTCATCTCCTCTATCCAAGAATTATGGCCATTGAGATCCCCATCAATGGATCTCACAGAATCTACAATCCATTTGCATTGTAGCAATGTATCGATGCACATGTGGAGGAACAAATGGCTGGTTTCTAAGAGAATCAATGTGTCCAACTATAGAATTAATATTCTCATCAACTAACACTTTCAAATGTTCAAAATCATTCAGATTGGGTTGTGGTGGAGGTGGAGGAGGTGGGGGTGGGGGGTGGCGGTGGGGGTGGAGGTGGAGGATCTGGACCATGATTAATCAAATCATCAATATTAAAATCATCCATGATGATATGCATAAAATATACCCTGCGCATATAATTGAAATAAAATTACATACATATATGATAATAATTACATACATTAACCATCTAAATAATGCATCCATAGATAAGCATCCATACATAAACATCTAGAAGAAACATCGCACATGCATTCATCTAAATCATGTATATCTAGTACATTTGCATAAATTAGCATCATTACATTAATAATTAACATCATTGCATTAATGCATGATCTAATAAATACATACATTAACCATCAAAAAAATCCATCCATCCAAACATCCATAAGTAGACATCTAAGAAACATCGCACATGCATCCATCTACATCATGTATATATCTAGTACATTTGCATAAATTAGTGTCATTACATTAATAATTAACATCATTGCATTAATGCATGATAATAAATACATACATTAACTATCTAAACAATGCATCCATCTAAAGATCCATTCCTAAACATCTAAGAAACATCGCATTAAGACCCATTGATCCTAAGTGTACATAAATAGTTCGTAGGATTCCTTAGGGTTAGTAATAGGTTGTGGGGTTGACTAATTAATGTTAAGGGGTCATAATAGGAGCTAAGGGGTGTGAATTGATCCTAAGGGGTGAATTAATCTTTAGGGTTTAGGGATTAGGGTCATACTAGGAGCTAAGGGGTCATAATAGGAGCTAAGGGGTGTGAATTGATACTAAGGGGTCATAATAGCTCCTATGATACCTTTGGGTTCCTTATGCTTCCTAGGGGGTATTAACGGGTAGTAGGACCCATTCATTAGTACTAAGGGGTCATAATAGATCATGTGACCCCTTAAGACCCATTAAGATACATAATAGGGCCTAAGGGGTACAAATTGTTCCTGAGGGCTCATAAATAGGCCGTAGAAATCCTTAGGGTTTGTAATAGGTTGTGGGGTTGTCTAGTTAATGTTAAGGGGTCATAAAGAAACTTGAAGTCCTTAATGGGTCTTATGACCTCTTATGGTATGTAATAGGTCCTAAGGGCTTTTAATGGGGCCAAAGTGGTCTTAAGGGGTGCTAGGACCCATTCATAAGTACTAAGGGGTTATAATAGATCATGTGACCCCTTAAGACCCATTAAAATACATAATAGGGCCTAAGGGGTACAAATTGATCCTAAGTGGTCATAAATAGGTCATAGAAACCCTTAGGGTTTGCAATAGGTTGTGGGGCTGTCTAGTTAATGTTAAGGGGTCATAATTAAACTTGAAGTCCTTAATGGCTCTTATGACCCCTTATGGTATGTAATAGGTCCTAAGGGATTTTAATGGGGCCAAAGTGGTCTTAAGGGGTGGTAGGACCCATTCATAAGTACTAAGGGGTCATAATAGATTACGTGACCCCTTAAGACCCATTAAAATACATAATAGGGACTAAGGGGTACAAATTGATCCTAAGGGGTACAAATAGATCCTAAGTGGTCATAAATAGGTAATAAAAACCCTTAGGGTTTGTAATAGGTTATGGGGATGTCTAGTTAATGTTAAGGGGTCGTAATGAAACTTGAAGTCCTTAATGGGTCTTATGACCCCTTATGGTACGTAATAGGTCCTAAGAGCTTTTAATGGGGCCAAAGTGGTCTTAAGGGGTGGTACGACCTATTCATAAGTACTAAGGGGCCATAACAGATCATGTGACCCCTTAAGACCCATTAAAATACATAATAGGGCCTAAGGGATACAAATTGATCCTAAGTGGTCATAAATAGGTCGTAGAAACCCTTAGGGTTTGTAATAGGTTGTGGGGTTGTCTAGTTAATGTTAAGGGGTCATAATGAAACTAGAAGTCCTTAATGGGTCTTATGATCCCTTATGGTACGTAATAGGTCCTAAGGGCTTTTAATGGGGACAAAGTGGTCTTAAGGGGTGGTAGGACCCATTCATAAGTACTAAGGGGTCATAATAGATCATGTGACCCCTTAAGACCCATTAAAATACATAATAGGGCCTAAGG
>MU228356.1:202028-213365 GCA_018584345.1 Thuja plicata | reverse complement strand
AAGGGATCATAATAGATCATGTGACCCCTTAAGACCCATAAAAATACATAATAGGGCCTAAGGGGTACAAATTGATCCTAAGGGGTACAAATTGATCCTAAGTGGTCATAAATAGGTCATAGAAACCCTTAGGGTTTGTAATAGGTTATAGGGTTGTCTAGTTAATGTTAAGGGGTCATAATGAAACTTGAATTCCTTAATGGGTCTTATGACCCCTTATGGTACGTAATAGGTCCTAAGGACTTTTAATGGGGCCAAAGTGGTCTTAAGGGGTGGTAGGACACATTCATAAGTACTAAGGGGTCGTAACAGATCATGTGACCCCTTACGACCCATTAAAATACATAATAGGGCCTAAGGGGTACAAATTGATCCTAAGTGGTCATAAATAGGTCATAGAAACCCTTAGGGTTTGTAATAGGTTGTGGGGCTGTCTAGTTAATGTTAAGGGGTCATAAAGAAACTTGAAGTCCTTAATGGATCTTATGACCCCTTATGGTACGTAATAGGTCCTAATGGATTTTAATGGGGCCAAAGTGGTCTTAAGGGGTGGTAAGACCCATTCATAAGTACTAAGGGGTCATAATAGATCCTGTGACCGCTTAAGATCCATTAAGATACATAATAGGGTTTCTATTATGTGTTAAAAATTTAAGGTTACAATTACAAGTTATGTGTTCCAAGTATGTGGCGTGGGTTTCTCATTTTTTTAGTTTTCTATTGTACATGTGTGGTTTATACATTTTAAGAAAAAAATATGAACAAATTTACATCTATATGTATACTAAATACAAGAACAAAATAAATACATTTATTAAACTAATTTTAACATCTAAGAAACATCGCACATGCATCCTTCTAAATCATGTGTATCTAGTACATTTGCATATCCATCTACATTATGTATATCTAAACAATGCATCCATCTATAGGGTACGTAATAGGTCCTAAGAGCTTTTAATGCATCTAAAGGGGTCTTAAGGGGTGGAAGGACCCATTCATAGGTACTAGGGTTTCTATCATGTGTTAAAAATTGAAGGTTACAAAATTATAAGTTATGTGTTTCAGGTACATGTGGTGTGGGTTTCTCATTTGTGTATGCACCCTAAAATGGTCACCTAGACTTTGGACCGCATTTTATCATTTTATCAATTTATCAAATTTCCTGAATCAATGCTTTGCAACATTTTTAATTCAAATCAATTTCCTTGATCAAATTGTAATTAATTCAATTATTCAATTATTTCAATATTTCCTAAGGTTCAATCATTTTTATCTAATTAAAAGATTTAATTTTGTTTTTAATTAAATAAAATTTATCTTATTTAATTAAATTAAATTACTCCCTTTTAATTAAATAAAATTCCTCTTATTTAATTAAATTCAATTTCCCCCATTTAATTAATTAAAATTCTTCTAATTTATTTAATTTAAAGAAAACCCCTCTTTTAATTAAATAAATAAAAATCCCCACTTAAAGCTCTTCTTTTGATGAAAAAGGAAATCAATTAAATAAAAATTAAATAAAAATCCCTCTTTCATCACATCTTCCTAAGTGGTGGGTTTTTTTTCCTCTTAATCTCAACCATTGATCAATTCTTTCTGCCTCTTAATCTCAATCGTTCACTTTTCTTTATAAGGAAATCTCTCCTTCTCATTTTCATATTAGGTTTTCATAGTATTGTTATGCTGCAGGTTTGGAGAGCAATTTTGGAGGAGCATTTGAGCATTTTGGCTTGGATATTGCAACTTTTTTCTTCTTGTCTTCTTTTTCTTGCATCGATGGCTATTCATGTAGATTAGATTTATGCTTATTTCCATAGATTAATCTTGCATTTTTATTTCCTTTCATAGATTAATCATGCATTGTTATCATTTAGATTAATTTCCTTTTATGCATTGCAATCATTTAGAGTATATATCATTTTCATGCATTTGAATCTCTCGTTTCATGGTGTACTTGCATGGGCACTAACTAGGTCAATCTGAGGGCCTCCATTTCACACCTTTGCACTCCATGACTAGAGAGCTATGGATCGATATTTGAGGTCTCATTCTTGAGCAACCTTGGATGGAATGATTCATAGAAGTGTGTCAACATTTTAGCACACATTTTTGGTGCCCACCGTGGGGCAGAAGATTCATTTTCTATCTTTTTAGCTATTTTTCATCAATTTATTTTCGGATCTAAAATTTTCATCTTTTTTGTACTTGCTATTTTTGTCTGCAGAGAAAGTTCGCGCTAGCTTTTGCTGGTCTTCGCACAAGATTGTGTTGGATCTGGTGTTTTATGGGGTGGCTTGGTGTACTTCTTTGTGTGGCATGACATTTCCTCATGCGCGATTCAGCATTAGTGTCGTAATTTGACTGGTTTGTTGTTTTGTACTTTTTTTGTACTGCCTGTGCATTCTGTCACACGACTATGCATCTCCTCGTGTGAGCTTTCTATTTTCTCACATGGCTCTATCATTTTCTCATGCGGCTCTGTCACTTTCTCACGTGATATTCTATACCAGAGATCTATTTTTCATTTCTATATTGATATATCTCTGATTTTTCATGCTAACCACTAATGTTTACTATTTTTAGTGGTTTGTGATTTGTTGTTGTTGTTGCTGATTTGGACTTGCATGGATAAACGACAAAATGATTCGTGTCATATTGGATTTGAGGTATTTTTTTGATCTCTATAACATTTGGATTTTGGGAATTAAAATGAACATCTCATGTGTTTAGCTTGAGTGTTTCTTTCTTTCATAGATCACATTTCCAAATTGGTGCTCTAAAATGGACCTAGATTTGTTTTCTTGCATATATGTTTCACATAGTAATTAGGCCCTATGAACACTATTTATGGCGATCTTGAGAGAGTGGACTTCATTCGCTTGTTTTACATGCGAAGCTCTTCTTGACGATAGATCCCCTTGTAGGTAGGGAAGGATTTTGTTTTTACCTCATTGGTCAACTTTGTTTGGGCTTCAACTTTTGGCAATACTTTCTCTCTTTGGGATATTGGTGTCATTTGTGGTTGTGTGAGCCTTGAATGAGGTGATTTCAAATTAGTGGGTCAATGAATCATGTTTTCTATGTTTTGGTGAGGTGAAGAGGCTAGAGGATTATGCTCTTTTCCCTTTTGGGAGAATCAAAAACTTGGAACCCTTGAATCTGAACGAAGTTCCCATGTGGTCCATATTGTGAGTCTTCCTTGTTAGAGAGGGTTAATTGTAGTGGACATTCCCTTTATTGGGTCAACCACATGGATGGAACCTCAAGTGGTAATAGCCATTTTCACCATGGTAGTAACAACCACTATATAAATGTCCTTGTGGAAGAAATCTCCAAAGGTGTAGTTTCTTGTGGGTTGCCAGATCTCCTCAGTAGCTCTTGATTGATTAATTCTTGGACTGTGTCAAAAATTCGGTGTGCCAGGATTGGATTTCACCCACTTGAAATTGCAAAAGTTACAGAGTCAAACCATTACTAAGAACCATAGTGCAACCAACTTTTTATTTTCTAGGAATATGTGTGTGATTGGAAAACATTTGAGAACATACACAAGTAGCACTCTTATGGAGTAGAATTACTATGACACTATCTATGTTCATGTGCAAGGTTGCTTTGTCCCTTGCTCATTGTTTGAAGACATTGATTGATTGAACTCCCTGATTGTTGTTTTGCATGCTTGGTTCATGATAAAATCTATTAATGTACCTAGTTGGTTATTTAAATCACATGAAATCTAAGTTCTGTGTCCTTTCCTCACTTGAGAAAACTATTTCTTCATGCCATTCGCTGTACTTCCTTGCGCTGCTATCTAGGAACCCTCACGTGAAACTTGCTGCCAGTATTGCTTTGTTTCCCTAGTCTGTTCTATTTTGTCATGTTTTTCTATGCATTCTATCACATGACTCAGCATTTCCTCGTGCAACACAACATTTTCTCACATGAGACAACACTTCCTCGTGTGAAACTGCCCGTCAGTGAGCTATTTATTGTTTTCTCCTGCTTGCTTTCTTGCTGCCAACTTGCCAAATCTAAGTTTCTGAGTTATGAAAAATTTTATGTATCTCCTTAAAAAGTGCTATGACATGTTTCTCAACACCCAATTGAACTTAAATGGTATCTGATTGCACAAAATGACTCTTGGTCTTCTTTCTTCCACATCTCCCATATCTTCCTAGTCTTTCATTCCCATTCTTTCTCTTCTTCTTTCATGATTCTTCCTATTATTCCTAAGATCTTTACATGTTCTTGATTCTTTTCCTCTTATTATCTAGTCTATCTTCTTCTATTTTCATCTATTTTATCAGTTCCATTCTTGATTCCTTCTCTTCTAGAACCATGGATATCCGCTCTCTTCTTAGGAAAGGTCTCTTGACAATGGATGATATCACACTCATTGATGAACTCATGACATGTCATTCTTCTAGATGTTATATGAGTAATGAATCCATAGAAAAAATACAAAAAAAATTGAGTGAGTCAGATGTCTTCACTAAAATTGTAGAAATAATCTTGTCACAATCTCCTTCTTCCGAACATCTTTTATCTTCTAAATCTTCTCATCATTCCTCATCATCTAAACATTATTCTTCTTCTAAATCTTCTCATCATTCCTCATCATCTAAAAATTATTCTTCTTCTAAGTCTTTGCATCATTCATCATCATCCAAACATTTTTCTTTCACTAAGTCTTCACATTCTTCTTCTTCACAATCTCGTTATTCTTCTACTTCTCCCAAGAGTCATACATATTATAGTGAGCAACATGATAATCTTTGTGCTACCTCTTCCATGAAGAATGACATGCCCATCTTTGATGACTCTGAGGATCCCATTTATTATGAATCTAATGACTTTTTTGCCTATTCTGATGATGGCTATTATGATGAAATACACATAAATGATTATGACACTTCTATTCTTAAGAGTCCTCATCGTGTGCTTATTCTTACTAAAGGGCTGTCCTATTGGATAGATCGTGATGGTGATCCATATGATTCTGATTTTGAAAAAGAATTCGATGAGTTTTATGAACAATACCTCTTTGATGCTTCTATTGAGGAAGAGAAATTTTACCACGCTGATTATAAAAGTAGCTACTACAAGCATCGCTCTTCCAAGGATTCTCATGCTGAAAATAAATATTGCACTCTCAAGCAAGATCATGTTACTAATGAACCTTTGTTTTGTGATGGCTCCCTTCCATCCTCTACTTCTTCCAATATGGATACATCTCCTAAAGTTGCCCAATCTTCCATAAATCCTTCATTTGACAGAAGTCCTAATGCTTTTCATGCAGTTCCCTATAGTTATCGTCAAGGGCTACCTCTTAAAGAAACTCAATCTAACATTCACTTGGCTACAAATACTGTCAATAATGCTAAACCTAAAGAGCCTAAGCCTTCATATGCTATAATGCCTACTTTAGCTAATCCTTCCCCATCTCTTCCCAAGTCTCCCATACAATTCCAACATGCTTCCTTGTCCTTAGAAGTGGCTCCATGTCAAGAGGATTCTAAAAATGATAAAGAAAAGAACATAAAGAAAGATCAAGATCAAGAAACCTCCATGTCATCCAATCCTCTTTATGATGTCTCTTATTCATCTCATGGTTCTTTTGATCCCTTACACCCTTTCTCATTCATTCCACCCTATCTTAAGTCTTCTCCTAAGCAAGATCAAGTTACTACTTACACCAAAGAGCTTATTGACAATCAAAGTAACCTTACCCCACTTACGCTTTCCAAAGGTGATACTTCCATTAAGGTTATTAAAAATGGTGTTGTTACTTCCTATATTAAGCCTATTGAAAATGAAAAGGAACATTATACACTTATGCTATCCAAAGATCCTTGTCGAGATCAAAGTCTTCCATCTTCTTGTTCTACCACTCCATGTTCGCTTCCACTTTCTACTCTTTCTAAATCTTTTCAAGATTTGAACAATCCTGTCAAAGAAGGTGCTCCTATTCAAGATATTCATGATCCTATTGAAAATCCTAATGCTCATTATAAAGATGTTGATGTCCTTGGTTGTCATATACATCCTGATGAACTTATTGATTATCCTTTTGCGTCTTCCACGTCCATCCTTGGACCTCCTCCACCAATACTAAGGGCTTCACATTTTCCTTCCATCTTGGGTCCTTATGTCCCATCACTTTCCCCTCCTAACCCTCCTAATTTGTCATCCATCTTGGGTCCTTATGTCTCTCCATCTCCTATCTTTCCTCAAGATCAACATATATGCATACCCTTGAATCCTTTTCATCCATCCACCCATATTCACCAGTCAAATTCTTCATCTTCCTCCACAAGTCCCAAGTCTTTTGGAAAAAACTTGAAAGTTCAATACAAGAAAAAGAAGCAATACAAGAATCCATCTAAAAAAGGAGATCACCATGTCTCATCTAATCGACATGGGGGCATAAAGTCAAAAGAGATATATAAGAAGAAAACTACAAGACAAGTATGGGTTCCAAAATCCATCATTGAAGATATTCTCTCTAAATCATCAAAAATAAATGAAAAGCCTACGACTATATGGATTCCAAAGTCTCTCTTGAAACAGTATCATGTTGAGAAACAAGTGAAGTTGACATTCAAGCTTCCAAAGGCTTTCACTTCATCTTCTTCCAAAAAAATTCTTTCATTCCATGCGCCTAAGCCACAACCTCTGCTATCCATTCACCATATTTCTTCATGTATTCCTTCAATCACATTTCCTCCATCCTCTCGCCACCATTCAAGGTGTGTATTGAAGTTGATCTAGCCTTCCTTTCCGTCTACCCTTTCACAATCCTTCTACCTTCTATCCTGTTTCCTCATTTGTCTACTCCTCCTATCTTCCAACCTCACTCACTTTGCATAAAATCTTATCCTCCATTTTCCTCTTTCATCTTCCTTTTCTTATCGACATCTTTGAGAATATCATTTTGGATCCTTGGAATATCATGGTTTATCCTTTCAAGGAGCATTATCTAAAAAGCTTGCCTTCTTCTAAAAAATTAAAAAATTAAAAAAAAAGAAAAAAATCAAAGAGAAATAATTTCATCCTATGGTAAAAACCACTCTCTTGTGGTGCCTTGGATAGGTACCATGATGAAAACCTAGCAATCAGGCATCATGTGTAGTTCTTCTACATCTTTTATCCATTCTATATTCTCTCTTTGATCTTGACAATGTTGATCTATACACAAACATTTGGGCTATCTTGTGAGCTATCTTACGATGATCTTTCTTTCATTCCTTTCATGTTTATCCTTCATATATATCTTCCTCCATTCATTTTTGTCTATCGCTATCATTTTCCCCTTTGGTCTTCATCTAATAAAAAAAAAAAGTAAAACATGGTGCTATGAAGCCTCTTAACATGTCTACTCCTTTGGACTGCATCCTTTCCTTCTATTGCATTATGCTTTTGTGACTTATCCTATGTTGGCCTTTCATTCTTGTCCAAATGTGCTTTACATGATGTTTCTTTTCTTTTTCCTAGCTTGGGTACTCTTGAGGAGTTTGTCTTTGAGGATTTATTCCATTCATTCTTCCCTTCATTCTCTTTCATTCTACTGTCTTTCATCTCTTTCACCAGCTTTCTAATCCCTCATGTCCTCCACCTTGCTAAGTATCGGGACTGCACGATGTGATCTTGCTTGGGAGTTTGATGCCCATTCTGTCTAGGGGCATCCTTTGTACATAATTATTGATCCTGAAATTTTTTTTAAAAAAAGTGATATATTGTCAAAAATTATAAAAATTGGAAAATGTCCTGAAAAAATGATCATCTCAGTGAAAACCTAGCAATAGGTGCTTTGATGTATCTCCAAAAAAATTCTATATTCCAAAAATACAAAAAAATTTAAAAAAAATTCATAAAATTTAAAAATTCATAAAAAATAGACAAAGTGCCTCGGTGAAAACCTGGAAACAGGTGCCTTGGTAGCAAAAATTCAAAAAAATTATAAAAAGTCCTGAAAAAAAATGAAAAAAATGAAAAAATGACAAAATGATAAAATTGTAATAAAATTCAAGTGGTGAAAACCTGGAAACGGGCGCTACTTGAGGCCTTTGCACCCCTGTTTCTTAGCGCGTGTCCTCGACACTTAGCCTTTTTCCATCATGCCTTGTCCTTGTTCCCTTGGTTTGGAATTGGCCTTTGTCTTTGTCTAGGGGGCATGACTGTGTTATCTTTGGTCTCTTGGATGCGTTAGTCTTTAGGACACCTCACAAATGGTGTTTTTCAACACCACCCCAACTATATTTTTCAATACAACCCTTGACATCGAGTGTTTTTCAACACTTATTATTTTGGTCTTACCCCGTTTTGTCATGTGGTCTTACCTGCTTGCAAGCATTCGATCCTTATCGTCAGAACTCCGTATCAGTTAACACACTTAAATTTTTAAACGCAACACTTAAATACTTGAGCTATGTCATTATTTTTTTTTGTGTGCTGACTATTATTGATTTCTGATGAGTTTCCTTGTCTAATAAGTATCTCTGTGATGCATAGCTAGAGGACTTGGGGCATGGGGCATGTTTTTATTTGCTTCTTTCTTTATGCTTCACAGTTTTGCACAACCATTCTGCTAGTCATCCTGGCCTCTATGCCTTGATGCGAGCGTGATTTTGCTACATTAAATTGGGTAAGCTAACATCACAGTCATCTTTACCTTTATGTCTTTGATGCTTATGTTAGAATCTTTCCACATTTTGATCTGATATAAATCACATTCATATCTTCATAGTTGCACTTGTGATTAGTGATGATTGTGTGATTTTCTGATGTCCGTTAATAATGGCCCAATGATGAAAATGTATAGTCATAAAATGGAAGCACTTCCATAGGAGACTAGTTTAGCCTTTCAAGTGAGTAGTTTGGGGTCATGACAAGCACCTCTGAATGGGTTCCTGATCTTGACATGGCTTCCCCCCCGGACCTGCCTTTTTAACCTCCATTTCCTGACCTAAATTCTACATTTTGGATCTCTGACCTATGATCTTGGGATCTGAGGACAGGGTTGACCTCCTAGGATAGGGTCAACCTCAACCCTTCCCTAGGACAGGGCCAACCTCGACCCTATCCCAGGGTCCAAATCCTGAGAACTTTTGGTTTCCAGGATGTCGGTCTTCACAAAAAGTTCATTCCCGCTTCCAGGTCGGCTGTTTCGGGTTCCAAATTGGTTGATTCCTAAATTATATTTAATATTGATCCTCTCCTAGGGGTAAAGGCTTAAATAATGATTTAATTATCCTATGTAGGCCTCCTTAGAAGATTGTGCCCTAATTTAATATAAAAGGGAGCCTTCTCCTCTCATTTTCTCTAACCACAATCAAGCAATTGAAGTCTTCTAATCAAGCATCAAGCATCCTTATGAAGTGAAGTCCAAGCAAGAAATTAGGCAAGATTTGAAGCAAGCATCCATCATTCTCAAGTATCCATTTGCATGAAGGAGATCCATTTGAGACCATTGAAGGATTCAAGCCAAAAAGTGCCCTTTTGGTGATCTCTCTATCCATCTTCTTCCAAAGCCCTTGTAAGGTTCAAGAATCCATTTAAGACTTGGTGTTGGAGATCTACAAGCAAGAGATTGAAGACATCCTTCTATTCTACATTCCATTTTTTTAAGCATACTTGTGGATCCACGGATTCGAATCCACCACAAGGACATTACAAGCAAGGTGAATTTATGTGTTTACTTTGTTTATCTTTGCAATTTCTATTACATTATAAGGTTAATTTCAAAACTGGGGTTTGACCAAGGCAAACCCCTTTCCCCCAACAAACAAACATTTTTCTTGCAGGTACAGGTTTGGGACTGTAAATTAGAGGCCAGATTTGGATACCCTTTTCAGATTTCTTTCAGACTGTGTGAACAGGGACACTTTCGGAGTTGAGCAGATCGAGTTGGCAAAAGCGGTACAGGGTCGACCTTTTTCATAAGATGACATTGGAATGGAAAAAGATTTCTGGGTTTTGTTCGTCTCTCTGTTCCAGTTCGGTATCAACTATTAGCATCTCCAGAAATAGTCTACAGATCTTAGAAAATAGAAATCTTTAATCTACCATTTTGTAAGGTTGGTTCTTTCTCCCATTCTTTTCAATTACTATCATTAATCATATTAATCAATCAATTTATAGAATTTAAGATCCTATTTCTTGGTCTCTTTTCAAATATAGGATTCGTTTGTGTATTAACCCCTTGGGGTTGATCAAAATTGGATCTCCTATTTGTGTATTTGAGGGTGAAAGAAAGGAGCATCTTATCTTCCCTTAATCACAATTAACAATTCAAACCCTCTCCTTAATTTTCTCCCTTTACATTTTAGTAACATACATATGCAAAAATAATATTCCTACAAATAACAACAAACAACATAAAAAAAAAAAAAAACATTATTTTTTTATGTTACATTTTGGTGAACCCGCGATAGACAAATCTTTCTTTTGGTGTTAGATTTGCATTGTGTATGTTAGATCTTGGATGTTATTTCAAATTACATTTCAATTACATAGATCTAAAGTTTTGTATTAGTTCATTTTCATTGTATTAGTGTATGAGTTTTATTACATCTAGTCCTACTTATAGTATCTCGGTTAGAAGAAGCCGTAGACTTATGGGTTCCTTTGATCCCGAGTCTTCGATTCCTTTCCTTAGGATCCTGGATGACAAATTGATACCTCATGATTCCAATCCTTCTATGGAGCATAACTCTTGTCACTCATCTCATGATGAGGATGATGCTTTAAGAGTTCCTCCTGAGCAAGTGCAAAACCTTTCAACCAAACTTGATAAAATGGGTAATTGGCTTATCCAAGAAAACCATAATCAAGATTCCATCCAAGCTATAGAGGCTCTTAAAAAATTTCTCTGTGATAATGATCAAGGTATTAATTTCTTGCATAGTATTACTCACCTTGTGAATTTGAATGTTAAACCTTTAGCTCAAGAGGCTCAAGATTTAGGATTCACGCCTATTGTCACTAGTATAGGACCTTCTTCTATTTCTCTACCTAGTATCCTTACTTATACTCCTCCTTTAATAACAACTTCTATCCCAAGTGCACCTATTCCTGTGAGTGCTCCAGCGGTATCTTTACCTCCCTCACAACCTTCATATCATAGTGTGCCCTTTACTTATACTATTCCTTTTCCAACTATGGTTCCTACTGCTCCACCGGTGGTGTCTTCTATTCTTGCTGCTTCATACACTTTTCCTAGTGTTCCTAATATTTCTATGCCACTTGTTTCCTCTAATGATTCCACAATTATTAGTTTGGCTCAAACTGTGTCATCTTTACAACAACAACTTGCCTCTTTGACTCAATCCAAAT
>MU228356.1:185697-197986 GCA_018584345.1 Thuja plicata | reverse complement strand
TCCATTGGAGGCCATTGAAGGATTCAAGCCAAAAAGTGCCCTTTTGGTGATCTCTCTATCCATCTTCTTCCAAAGCCCTTGTCAAGTTCAAGAATCCATTCAAGACTTGGTGTTGGAGATCTACAAGTAAGAGATTGAAGACATCCTTCTATTCTACATTCCATGTTTTGAAGCATACGTGTGGATCCACAGATTCGAATCTGCCACAAGGACATTACAAGCAAGGTGAATTTATGTGTTTACTTTGTTTATCTTTGCAATTTCAATTACATTATAAGGTTAATTCCAAAACTGGGGTTTGATCAAGGAAAACCCCTTTCCCCCAAAAAATAAACATTTTAATTTTAGGTACAGGTTCGGGACTGTAAATCAAAGGCCAGATTTGGATACCCTTTTTGGATTTCTTTCAGATTGTGCGAACAGGGACACTTTCGGAGTTCAACAGATCGAGTTGGAAAAAGTGGTACAGGGTCGACCTTTTTCATAAGACAACATCGGAATCGAAAAATATTTATGGGTTTTGTTCGTCTCTCTGTTTCGGTTTGGTATCAACTATTAGCATCTTCAGAAAAAGTCTACAGATCTCAGAAAACCGCAATCTTTAATCTACCATTTTGTAAGGTTGGTTCTTTCTCCCATTCTTTTCAATTACTGTCATTAATGATATTAATCAATCAATTTACAGAATTTAAGATCCTCTTTCTTGGTCTCTTTCCAAATATAGGATTCGTTTGTGTATTAAACCTTTGGGGTTGATCAAAATTGGATCTCCTATTTGTGTATTTGAGGGTGAAATAAAGGAGCATCTTATCTTCCCTTAATCACAATTAACAATTCAAACCCTCTCCTTAATTTTCTCCCTTTACATTTTAGTAACATACATATACAAAATTAATATTCCTACAAATAACAACAAACAACATAAAAATAAATAAAACATTATTTTTTTATGTTACAGAAAATAAGTTCCTTAACATTCTCTAATGAATGATGAACACAAAGTCCCATGTTACAGTTTCTCTATTGCAAGTACACCTTTGTATTTTCATGTAGCTTGCATTGTTAGATCATCTCATGTTAGTTTGCATTTTTAGGCTGCATTATGAGTTTGAGCTGGGGGTTTTTCCTTCATCTTTCTTGTGGACTTTTAATCAATTGTGATCATGTTCTGATCTTCATTTTATTATCTTCTTTCATGATCTCAATCATAATTTTTTTATCTTAGATTGTTGATTTATTTTGGAGCAAATTCTCTTTCTTCTCTCAATTTATTTCCACCTCTTTCAAACTTCTATCTTCCATTAGCTTTCACCCCACTTCTTCTTCTTCTTCTTCTTCTTCTTCTTCTTCTTCTTCTAAATCAACCTTGAGGCATAATCTTTCATGCTTGATGATCTATCGTGGTTCTGTGACCTATATATCTTTCATCTTACATCAAGAACCTTATCTTTATTTTGATTTGATCAAAATTTATCAATTTGTTGTTTCTCCTCTATCTCATTTTGATTTCGAGCACGAGGGGGTAGTACCTATCAAACTTCAATCTTTGATTCAACTTTATCAATTATATCAGTCTTGCTTGAGATTTTTATCTCTGACATGTCAATTACTTATTTTCGGTGTTGACTTTGTCTTTTTGTGCTTATTTTTGTCCTGATGTGTTCCTGAATTGACCACATGTCTGGGTTGTTTTGTGATCCCAAGTGGACCTCACACTTCAACTGCATTCTTTGACTACATGTGTTCTCGAGTCGACCACACATTAGTCAAAGAGGGGCAAATGTATGCACCCTAAAATGGTTGACTAGACTTTGGGCCCCATTTTATCATTTTATCAATTTATCAAATTTCCTGAATCAATACTTTGCAATATTTTTAATTCAAATCAATTTTCTTGATCAAATTGTAATTAATTTAGTTATTCAATTATTTCATTATTTCCTAAGGTTTGATCATTTTTATCTAATTAAAAGATTTAATTTTCTTTTTAATTAAATAAAATTTATCTTATTTAATTAAAGTAAATTTCTCCCTTGTAATTAAATAAAATTCCTCTTATTTAATTAAATTCAATTTCCCCCATTTAATTAAATAAAATTCTTCTAATTTATCTAATTGAAAGAAAGCCCCTCTTTTAATTAAATAAATAAAAATCGCCACTTAAAGCTCTTCTTTTGATGAAAAAGGAAATTAATTAAATAAAAATCCCCTTTTCATCACATCTTCCTAAGTGGTGGGTTTTTTTGCCTCTTAATCTCAACCATTGATCAATTCTTTTTGCCTCTTAATCTCAATCGTTCACTTTTCTTTATAAGAAAATCTCTCCTTCTCATTTTCATATTAGGCTTTCATAGTATTGTTATGTTGCGGGTATGGAGAGCAATTTTGGAGGAGCATTTGAGCACTTTGGCTTGGATATTGCAACTTCTCTCTTCTTGTCTTCTTCTTCTTGCATCCATGGCTATTCATGTAGATTAGATTCATTTTTATTTTCATAGATTAATCTTGCATTTGTATTTCCTTTCATAGATTAATCATGCATTGTTATCATTTAGATTAATTTCCTTTTATGCATTGCAATCATATAGAGTAGATCTCATTTTCATGTATTTGAATCTCTTGTTTCATGGTGTACTTGCATGGGCACTAACTAGGTCAATCTGAGGGCCTCCATTTCACACCTTTGCACTCCATGACTAGAGAGCTATGGATCGATATTTGAGGCCTCATTCTTGACCAACCTTGGATGGAATGATTCATAGAAGTGTGTCAACATTTTAGCACATAATTTGTTTTAATTTTCTATTGCACATTTTCTACTGTACATTTTACCATATATATAGTAAATACAAGAGAAAATTAAATACATTTACTAAACTAATTTTAACATTTACGTACAATAATTGATTAAATAAATATGACATACATTGCATTTTTCATAATAGAAATAACAATAAATACTGTTAAAAAATAATAAAAACAATAATTAAACTTAATTTATTAAAAAAATACCTACGTGCAAGTGGTGTAGACGGCAAGTGAAGACGTAGAGGTGGTGTAGATGGCGAGTGAAGAGATGCAACTCTGAAGGAAAAAAAACATCAAATATGATTAGAAAAATAATTAAAACTACTAAAAAATTTTAAAAAATGACAATAAAACTAAAATAAAGTTGAAAACATCATCACCTGAAGGAATTTGGGCTCTAACAAAATGGGGTAAAGCTCTGGAGTGGGATCATGCTAGCTAAAAATGACAATAAAAGTGTCAAAAAAAATTATATAGTTTTCGAAACGGGGTCACATATGAAATGTCACCCTGTTCTGCGACGGGGTAGCATTTCAAATGTCACCCTGTTTCAAGCGTGACCTAGTTTAGCCTCGGGACACCATCCCTTACGGGGTGATGATTTTAATTAAGGCTTGGGGTCACGAAGCAAAATTTCACCCCACTTTTTACAAATGTCACCTCGTGTCTTGAATTACAATTTCGGTAAAATGACTAAGTTAAAAAGTTTCACCTCAAGTGGACTCATCTTCTTGCACACACCCTGCCTCGTTGATGGAAGGAGGCCATGAGTCATGTACCAACGAAGGAATTTTATTATGATCCTCCTCCAAACCTTTCCCATAGAGATCCACCTAGATCCCAATCTCCTTCTCTTCCCCAATAGTTTCCTTCATTTTCTATTCCACATCTCCATCCTTCTCCTCATGTCCATCATAATTACCCTTCTTAGAATCCCTTCCCTTTTCCTCCTCATCCCTTTCCCGATCTTATTCATCAATTTCATCATGACAGTATCCATACCATTGTCATTTTCCTAATCTTTCTCCTTATCAAATTTCACCCTTTTCACTAATATTCTCTCAGAATGAGAAGAAAATTCCCCTTCTTCACTAGGATACTTTTGTTTCCCATATCCAACAATAAAAGCGGTTTCTTATTTTCATTAATTTCCAAAATTTTACAATTCAATTTCTCTGTGTTGTTGCTACATTGTCTTCGCATGACTTCAATCATTTGTAACTTCCATCTCTGAACTCCAAAAATCAAGTGACCTTAAGTGAAGGTCTACCATATCCCAAAATACCTTCCTCTAATCTCACATGACATAGATCATCATATATAGTGCTCGTTTCCCAAAAATCTACTCCTATACTCAGTAAACTGCTTCCTAGACTGAGTCATTTTTACAAAACCTTAACACCAAAATTGTATTCCACTCCAAACGACCATACATAATTGTAATGTTGCCATCAATGAAAAAATTTATACACTCTTGAATGAGCCACTTGCCAACATAGCCTGTGTCATTGGTTCACATACTATGAACATTGAAGAGTTTGCTGAGAAAAACCCAAACACTAGAGTTAATCATTGCAGCGATGTTCCTTTCCAAAAAATTGTTAGTTATGTAAATAGTAGTTGATTTAGCTGATTATGGTTCTAGATGTTATTTCTATTATCAATTTACAGAGAGAATTGTCTTCTAAAAATTGAAGAGAAAAACATACTGAGCATATTCAATGTACTCCTCAAGTAAGATTAAAAACAAGATTGGCAAATCACATTACTATAGTTTGATTAGAAACTGACGAACATAATTTCAAATAAAAGTGATTTCTTGATTTACATACATAAAATTTAAAATGAAAAAAAGTTATATATTTGACTAAAAAAATAGGAAAATAAAAACAAGATTGACACTTTTCATTAGTGTAGCTTGATTAGAAATTGATAAAAAAAAATTCTTGATTTTTATAAATAAAATTTAAAATGTAAAAAAAGTTACATATTTGATAAAAAGTTGGTAAAATAATAAAATCTAAAAAATGTTACATATTTATAAAAAGTTGGAAAAATCATTGAAAGATATTACTTCTAAATTTGAAGGACTTATAATTTAATCTTTTCTTTTAAAAAAAGACTTGTTGACATTTTATAAATAATTTTTAAAAATAAAAGTTACATATTTGGTCAACAGAAAAATCACTAAGATATCGAACTTATAATTTATTACCTTTTTAAAGATATTTACAACATGATATTCTTATTATTATTATTATTATTATTATTATATTATTTTCAGTATATATTGCATATTTATTTTATTTTTAATAATATAAATTTTTATTCCTTTATTCGTAGAAATCTACTATGTTTATAAATAGAATATATATATGGAAAACCTAACCCTAATATTAATTCTAACCATAAGCCTAAGCCTAATCCTAACCCTAACCTAAACCCTAACCCTAACCCTAAGCCTAAACATTATTTAAATGCTAACACTCACCATAAATTCTAACTATAACCCTAGTAGTTATTCTAACCCTAATCTTAACCTTCATAGCTAGTCATAAGCTAAAATCTAACCCAGACCCTAACTATGATGTAAACTACAATATGTACCCTAAACACTAACCATAATCTTAACCCTAACCTTACCATAACCTAAACTCTAACTCTAACAATTTCTCTAACCTAAGAATGATATTAAACTTAACTATACCACTAATCCAAAACCTAACCAAAACCCTAACCATAAGATAAATTGTAACATTGACTCTAAACCCTAACCATAACCCTAGAAATACACCAAATCCTATCCCTCGTCATTATGTAAACCCTAACTGTAATGATAGTCTCAATCATAACTGTAAACCCTAATTATAATCCTAATCCTAACTATAACCCTGACCCTAACAATAACAATAAACCTAACCCTGATAAATACGCTAACCCTAGGCCAAAACATTATGTAAATGCAAACACATGGCATAACCGTAGCCATTATCCTAATCCTAACCCTAATCTTAACTCACAACTAGCCATAGACCGAGCCCTTTCCCAAATTGTTATGTAAACCCTAAGTATAACCATAATCTTGATTCTAACCCTAAACTCTAACTATAACCTTAAATGTAATTATAACCCTAATCCAAAGTAAAACCCTAACTCTAAATATTATGTAAACCCTAAAACCCACTATAAGTTTACCCATAACGCTAAACCCTAACCCAAATCATAACTATTAATTTTTGTAGCTTTAGTCGTATGATCATTAGAATACATATAATATATGTTGATTAATAATAATATATTATATATATTATATTATAATTAATCATATGAAATTTAATATTCAATATTAAATTATTATATTATTCTTAATTAATAATTGATTGAAACATTATAAGATTGATTAAATTATATAATTAATGGGAAGAGGCATGTCCTTTCTTATAAATAATAATGAATAGACATGTCCCATGAAGGGACATATCTATCCTAGCCTCATTCCCATATAAATGAAAGAGAGATTGTTGAATTTGGAAAACACATACAACATAGAGTGTTATTACATTTGCAGCTATCCGAAAACTTAACATGGTATCAGAGCTAGACTGCAAATGTAAGAGAGTAGTTTGTTGACGGTGAATGTGTGACTCTCTCAGAAAATATAGTCTTAGTACAAGGACCATATCTCACACATCCACCGTTGGACTTTTCTGAATTTTGGATATGTTGGTTAGAAACCAATTTGGAAGAATCTCGCTGGAGCGATTGGAGATAACATATGAGGTTCAACATTTATAATGGAATGTGTACGGGTGGATGCAAAATTCTTGAAAGCATCTTTCATTAAAGAGATATATTAATTTTCTATGATCGCGGTCAAGGATTAAAAAAGAAGAATGTATTCAAGGATGTGTGTCTCTTTCTAGAAACAAAGATTTAATTATAGAGTGTCACCTCTCTTGCAACAATCAAGTCATTTCACAAGAAGACATGAGTATTGTTCAACAATATAAGAGTGGGGATTGTACATTGTGGGGGGAATAATAACCAATGTTACATTTCTATTTGAACCATCCTTAGTGGAGAGTGAGAAAATTGTGATCATATACTCTAGGTTGACATTTGCATAAAGGTCATTGACATGGCTAGTATGAACAACATTATGATCTCCTGCAGTGTGTATGTCACAAACAACTTCAAATTTTGATGAGTTGATATTTCATTTATGGGGTCACCTTACATTTTCATTTGAACCATCCTTAGTGGAGAGTGAGAAAATGGTGATCATCTACTCTAGGTTGATGCTCTGCATGAAGGTCATTGACATGGCTAGTATGAACAACATTATGATCTCTTGTAGTGTGTCTGGCACAAAAAACTTCAAATTTTGATGAGAGTTGATATTTCGTATATGGGGTCACCTTACAAAAGGAAATATTTGAAACTTAAGATAATTATTCCATGTTTTATTAATGCACATGAATTATTGAGTTTGAAATTTATGCTATAATATTGGATACTAAAATCTTTCATGCTTCTATCTTTGGTATTTCTGTGTGAGATAGTTTAGTTTATAAGCTATTTGTAATATCTCTATGACATACCTTTAAGACAGAAGCACAAGAAATTGTTTTTATAGGGACTCTGACTTTTCAGAGGTAACTTTGGCTGAGGAGCTAAGAAGATTGATATCAGACTCAGAGGGAGTCTGGCAGTTCATCTTAAGAAATCTTGGATGATCAACATATTGGTATTTTCTCAATGAGTTCTTCTCTATGAGAGAAGTTCGAGGTGAAATCCCTTGTTTTCACCCTTTGCACTGAGGGATGATGGATGCCATGTCTATGACTCCTTATTTTTAATGGGCCTGCCCCCTATGTACATCATGAGAAAGTGACGACTTCCAAATGATTAGCACTTGTATTTGTAAGAGTTTTTGAAAGGTGACGATATTATAATAACTTGACCTTCTATTGTGATAAACATCATGTGATGGATGAAACAGATCACAATAGATGATTTCTTGCATGGTGGATTCAATTCCTTAAAAAAACCATTGACCTTCTATTTTGATAGACATCTTGTGATGGCTAAAACAAATCATAATAGATAGAACTTGTGGATAGACTCACCAATTGAGGCAATCCACATTAAATCTCATGAGTTTATAGATAGAATCACCGATGGAGATAATCCATATGAGAGATTGTGGATAGAATCACTGATGGAGACAATCCACTCTAAAGCTTGTGAGTTTTTGGATAGAATCATTGATGAAGGCAACCCACATGAGAGCTTGTGGATAGAATCGTCGATGGAGGAAATCCACTCTAAAGATCATGAGTGTTAATAGAATCACCAATGGAGACAATCCACACGAGAGCTTGTGGATAGAAACATTGATGGAGGTAATCCACTCTAAAGCTCATGAGTTTATGGATAAAATCGTCGATGGAAGCAATCCATATGGGAGCTTGTAGATAGAATCGTTGATGGAGGAAAGCCACTCTAAAGCTCATGAGTTTATGGATAAAATTGTCGATGGAGGCAATCAACACGAGAACTTGTGGATAGAATCACTGATGGAAGCAATCCATTCTAAATCTCGTGAGTTTGTGGATAGAATCGTCATGTGAGGCAGTCCACACAAGAGCTTATGGATAGAATCACCAATCGAAGCAATCCACCTGAGAGATTGTGGAGAGAATCACCGGTGGAGGCAATCCACCTAAGAGTTTGTGGATAGAATCATCAATGGAGGCAATCCACCTAAGATCTTGTGGATAGAATTGTTGAGGGAGGCAATCCACCTGAGAGCTTGTGGATAGAACCATCGATGGAGGAAATCCACATATTGAGACTATGTTTCTATTGATTACATCACGAGGATGATGATTTTATTTCTTACATCATATGATTGATGTTGTCAAGTGTCATATAAGTGTTGACATTGGATTGATTTATCCTCCCTAGCTAAGAGGGATTGTTGATATTTTGTCTAGCTATGGTGAGGGTCATAAGTGTTGACACATGAGATCACTACACATTTTTTTTGATGGTCCTCCCTAGCTAAGAGAGATAGTTAATTTTTCTAGCTTCAATCGTATGATCATTAGAATACATATAATATACGTTGATTAATAATAATATAATATATATTTTATATTATTATTAATCATATGAAATTTAATATTCAATATTAAATTACTGTATTATTCTTAATTATAATTGATTGATGAAACACTATAAGATTGATTAAATTATGATTAATGGGAAGAGGTGTGTCCTTTCTTATAAATAATAATGAATAGACATGGCCTGTGAAGGGACATGTCTCTCCTAGCCTCATTCCCAACATAAATGAAAGGGAGATTGTTGCATTTGGAAAACGCATACAACATAGAGTGTTATTAGATTTGTAGATATCCTAAAACTTAACAATATTCCTAACTCTAATACTAACCTAAACCTTAACCCTAACCCTAACACATCACAATCATAACCTTAACGATATTTCTAATCTAAGGGTGACACTAAACCTAATTATAGCTATAACAAAAACCCTAACCATGATGTAAATTATGACCTTGACCTTAAACCCTAACCCTAACCATTAGGTAAACCTTAACTATAAACATAATCTTAATCCTCATTTGAAACCCTAACCATAATCCTAACCAAAATTATATCCCTAACCCTAACCTTAACTCAAATCCTAATCCAAACACTAACCCTAAACATAAACATTATGTAAATGCTAACACCAACACCAACCATATTTTAATCATAACCCTAAGCCCTAACTCAAACTATAATCCTAATTCTAACCATAAATATTTCTTAAACCCTAATTCTAACTCTGACACAAAGCCTTAGCCTAACCCTAATCTCAACCCTATTAGTTTCTCTAACCTGAAAATGATGTTAAACCTAACTATATCACTAACCCTAACCATGATATAAACTATAAACTTGACCCTAAACCCTAACCCTTATCTGAACCGTCACCCTAGCCATGCCCCAAACCCTAGGCCTAACACCCTAACCCTAACCATAATCTCAATCCTAATCCTACACTTTAACCATAATCCTAAATCTGAACTACAATCCTAACCAAAGTTCTAACGATAACTATAACCCTAACCTTGATAATAACCCTAGCTATTATCCTAACCCTAATTCTAATATTTACACCTAGCTATAGTCGAAACCCTAGCCCTAACATTATATAAACCCTAACTCTGATCATAATCCCAATCCCAATCCTAAACCCTAACCATAATTCTAACTATAATTATAACCTTAACCATTACCCAAATCCAAACCCTAATCAAAACCCTAACGCTAACCCTAAACATTGTGTAAACTCTAACACTATATGAATTCTAACCATAACCATAAATCCTAACCCAAACTATAACCCTTACTCTAAACCAAACCATAATCCTGACTATAATTATAACCCTATCCTTGATTCTAACCCTTATCCTTACCCTAACTTTTATGTAGCCCCTAAACATAATTCTCACCTGGACATTAAACCCTAATCATGATTATAAACTCAACACCAACGCTAAACCCTAACCCTAATCCTAACCCAAATGATGACCAAATCTAAATCTTTGCCCTACCCCTAATTAAAATTCAAATCCCAACCCTAATATTAATTGATTCCCCACACTTAACACTAACCAAAACACTTTTTATAACTTGAAACCTATTATAATTATAATCTAAACCCTAACCCTAACCATAATTCTACCTCTAACCCTAACATAATTCTCACCTTGACATTAAACCCTAACCATGACCATAAACACAACCCTAACACTAAACCCTAACTACAATCATAATAATAAATCTAAACCAAACCCTAGACCTAACACAAAATTGTTATAATTATAATCCAAACCCTTATCCTAACCCTGATTCTACCCCTAACCCTAACATAATTCTTACACTGACACTAAACCCTAATCGTGGTCGTAAACCCAACCTTAACACTAAATTGTAATCCTAACCATAATAATAAATCTAAACCGAACCCTAACCCTATCCTTAATGTCTAACCATTATATAAACCTCAACGCTAAATGATAAACCTAATCGTATTAATTTATTTAATGTGATATGTGTGACATGACTCCTACTAGTAAATATATAACCTATATATAAAATACGCTAAGATGTATTGAGGCATTTAATTTTTTCATCATTTCACTGTAATAAAATATAAAGTTTAGAAAAATCAAACCTTAACACACAACAATTTATAGCTACAACTACGCAATCATAAATTCATATAATGTCTTTCATGTTGCACCGCGACTGCTACTAGAGAGAGAGAGAGAGAGAGAGTAATCCTTCTCGAGGCGCCTATTTTCATCAACCCTAACCCACACACAAACCTTGCAATTTGATGAAAATAGGCGCCTCAAGAAGAATTACTTTCAACACACAATCATGAAAGTCATCCTATAATATTAATTGAAGTTTATAATAGAAATAATCTTTAAAAATTTATTGTACCGCTAAAAATATCTATTCCAATATTATATGATAAGGATACGAATGGACATAAAAAAAACTCATGATAATTTCAATTTAGTGGTAAAAGAAATAGAAATAAAGCAAGCAAACGTTTGAACAACAAAGCGGCATCAACGGAGAAGACACGCGTCTTTATCCAATTCTTTGGTTTGGTCTTCTCAATATAATCCCAAAATAATAAGCAGAAAAATCAGATCATATGAACATGGATATTTTAAAGCTTTTTTTTTCCTCATCCTTGTCAATTTCAGCAGCGCTACCACTCGTAGCACTGCTAACTTGTCTTTATTTCTTCAATTTACCAAAGGCAAAGCTGCCGCCGGGGCCGCGGGGGCTCCCTCTTTTGGGTAACCTCTTCCACCCCGGTTCGAATCCCCACCAGTCCCTTTCCAACCGCTACGGCAGAGCGGCGCAGCGGCGACGGATATTCTCCTGTACAATAGAAGTAACATCATCTGGTCTCCTCAATGCCCTTTCCTCATAAAACTCTTCATTTTCCACCTCTTTACCCCCAATTATAAAACAATTGAAAACAAATAATGTTGACTTTTAGTGTAGTCTAGTCTATTTGTGATCATCAAATAGTTGAAAAAACAGTATCGAATTCTTATCCCCTAAGGCCCCGTTTGTTTGCAAGAATTGGAATTGAGTCAAAACCTTATTATCACAAAATCAGGTTTTGAAATCCTGGTTTTGCATCTTCGGGTTATAATTTGGACCGTTTGGTTGACCTGGAAGATAGATTAGTCAATCCATATTCTGCGTTTGGTTGCCAATTTCGAAATTGGAATTGGAATTGACAAATTTCAACTTCCGCGTTTGGTTCTACATTTCGAATTGGAATTGGAATTCGACAAAGACTTTATAATTTTTTATTATTATTGAATAATGTTTAATTTATATTGTGATTGATTTTGTCAATTTTATTATTTTT
>MU228356.1:157195-175225 GCA_018584345.1 Thuja plicata | reverse complement strand
GAAGCATATCAGATGTGTGTACCCCTGTAAGCCATGAGACTGAAGTAGAAACCATGAGGGAAACTTGGCAGAACTGCATATTTGGATCTACAAGTGAGTGTGCAGAAATCTCTGCAAACATCTACACAAAGCAATAAAAATGGGATGTAGAATGTCATTTGCGTACCGAGAAGAGAAGAAGAGCAGTCGAACGGTGGCAGATTTGGAAACCCTTCTTTTCCCACAATATCCCCAGAGGAACAGTGCAGTCGAACAATGCAGAGAGCCAAATGAAAACGGTGAAACAAAACCCTCGGAAATGGCAAAAGCAAATGATTCAAACAGTGCAAAGTGCAGTCGAACAGTGCAGAAATGATTCAAAAATGGTGAAAAAATGATGCATAAACGATTCAAAAATGGCGAAAAAATGATTCGGAAGCGAAAGAAAACCCCAAAATCCAAAGCGGGAAGATGACGGACCCGACCATTTTATTAAATTTGGTTGTGAAAAATGAAAATGGGAATATGAAATCAAATTCCACCTTTTCACTGGGAAGATGGTGCCGCTCGTTTTCGGGCCTAAACCTGGTTTTCACCTGCATAACCTGAATTGCATATTGGGGTTCCAAACAGAAGATTTCATTATTATCGGGAAGTGTCACCGCCAATTCCGGTTCAATTCCCGCAAACAAATAGGGCCTAACGGAATAACATGGATAGATTTAACTATCGAGCTGACATGGATGAAAATGTTATCAAATTTCATCCAAAAGTTGCGCTGGGCATTATATTTATTGTATGTAGATGTTAGATTATTTATATATTTAAAAATATTATAATATTTTATTCTATAATTAATCATGAGGCTCTTTCCACTAACTCATTTTTCCTTGGCCCACAATTTTAAATCAGGTTTATTTTTTCTTATTTCTATTATGAAGTTAAAATATATTTATAGTTGATTGTACATGCTTGCGGCTTTTACTTTCTAGGAAGGAGCGAAAATGCGAAATCGAAGAGCAGCAAAATTAGGGTTAGGGATTTTTACTATTGTAAACCGTAATAAGGAAGGCGAAACTACTCTGTTTGCAGACGATGGAAACACCGGTGGTAAGATGGAGAGCCATTATGGCAAGATTACGACCATGGATACCAGCCATTCAGGCTTCTCAGGATACTATTTTAATTGCCTGCTGTATGGCCACAAGGCCATCGACTGCAGGAAGCCGAATATGCACTCCTCCAGACCTACTTACGACCATCTTAAAGCCTTCATTAAAAATCCAAAAGGATAAAAACCTTGCATAGGGTAAGAAACATAATGCTTTACCGAATAACCAGAACAATGGAAATTTGAATTATGAAGTGAAGACCAGCACAACGGCATCAGACCAAAGCAAGAAGGTGAAAGGAAGTAAGTTATCGATCCCTAGGATTTTCAGTGTCAAATCCTTGGATCACCAACTAGTCTTCTTCTCCAAAACGAAATGTGCGGTTTTAAATCAGGCAACCTCGGAGCTGGGGGGCCCTAAAGTCCAGGAGATCTCTAGTAAAAAACCCCTATGATCCCCATTCTGCATTGGGGGGAGGTGGACTTAAAGCGGCACAGGCAGCTCCTAGGGTTGCTCAGGCACAAAAAGAGGATTGGCACTCGGTCAGTCAGAATAAGAAGGTTAGTTGTCGTCCATTGAAACATTGCAGTAATGATATCTTTTTGAAGATCTCCTTTGAACCATTGAATACAGAGCATATTCTTTTCAGAATCCACTCATCTCCACATAAGCGAAACAGAGTTTTGAAAGGGAAGGGTAAATTTAGGGACCAGTCAATGCTCAAACACTATCAAATGTGAATTGTTTCCCCCTTCCTTTGGAAAAACTATAGGGTTTCATAAAGGAGATTCTAGAGGATTGAATCAAAAAGCACTTTTCAAACCTGAAGATCATTTGCAAAATAAGAGGGGAGGAAACCCTAATCATTTGAACAAACTGGATCCCAAAGTATCAAAGGCATACTCCCCCCCACCGAAGATCAGAAGGTAAGTATATAGCATCACACACAACTGATGGTAAGTCAATCAGTGATGTTAAAGCTTCTCTTTCTAGACATTCCAATTTGGTTTATACTCCTCCCCATAGACGCATCAGTAAAGTTAAGTATGATCTTACAGAAAGAAAAGTAACCTCAGATCTTAAGTCTAACATGATAAATTTAGATAATCAAGGCATACTACAATATCAGAAGTATTATGACCAGACAGGTGTTATCTGCCGATGGAAAGGGACAGGAGCAACCATGATTGACATCGTAGATGGCTTGCCAGCATTACTCCCTAGAGAGGTAAGTATATCAATTCTTATAAAGAACTTTCTTTTTCTAGATTGTAAAAGTCAGAAGCTTAAAGAAAATCTTATGAAAGATGGTAATCTTAAATTTAGAAGAGAATCTTTTGTTTTGCTTGATTGGATTCCTTTATTCAATCCAATCAGTCCCGGTAATTTTAAGATAGATAAAGCAATTACTCTTAAAAACTTACCATTGGAATTATCTTGTGAAGAAGTTGTCAATCTAATAGGTAACAAAATTGGCAGATACA
This sequence comes from Thuja plicata, assembly GCA_018584345.1. Classification (NCBI taxonomy): domain Eukaryota; kingdom Viridiplantae; phylum Streptophyta; class Pinopsida; order Cupressales; family Cupressaceae; genus Thuja; species Thuja plicata. The sequence continues at coordinate 172,650 of MU228356.1, read as the reverse complement.
TAAGAATGGTAGAATCCAAATACAATTAGACTGATAGAATCATTGTTGTTAATATGGACTTTCACCAGAAATTTATCCCTCCTATACATCTATGCTTTAATTCTAACTCAGTGATAGTTAATCCTATCATCATGGAAGACTTCATTGAAACTTATAACGAAGTTAGCTCTAGCAATCTAGCCGTTATTATGGAGCCTGAGAAACTTCCCAACCACATAAATAACAGTTTGGATGTGGAATTTAACTTCTTTACAGACAAAGAGGACTTCACTCTTACTAAAGTAGGGGATAAGACTTCAGATATTCTCTCCCTCACACAAACTAGTAAAGCCCCTCTTAAGCACATTCAGGAAGCTGAGATAAACAGTAACCCTGTTCTAGTTTATGATGCCCCTTCAATGTTAAATAAGGTAAGTAACCCCCTCTGTAGCAGACCATTAAAAACCAACAATTATGAATCTATGATAGTAGAACAATCTGCCGGTATTCCAGATATTGAAAGGAAGGAAAAACAAACAGAAACTACAAAAGGGCTGCAATCTCATGGTTATGAGGAACATATAGAACCTAATGTAAATTCATCAAAGGATTCTATTGGCACTAAAGTTAAGTCTCAGACCAATTTGAATAGTATACCTACAGATTTAGCATCACAAGATAAATCTTCTGAAGAGGATAAATGTATCAGGGAAATTAAAACAATTACAGATTATCTAGGAGAGACTGTAACAGATGAACTTATGGACCTCTTTATTAATGAGATTTGTGATGAAGAAGAATTACGGTTTCAAAAGGATCTCTTAATGAGAAAGATCATGTCAATCAGGAAAATTGAGGAGGAGAAAGAGGAATCCTTGAAGATCCAACAAAGAGATAATGAACCAAAACTTACAATTCCTTTAGAGCTGGAAACTTTAAACAAAACTTTTTCTGATAACACTGAAAACATGATAGAATCATATGGTCAAGATACCATAGATTTTGAAGATGCCCTCATCAATTTAGAAGGAGGGCATAGAAAAGAAGGACAAATAGATAACCCAGATCATTCTCCCTTCTTCATGGATACGAAAGATCACAATACAGAGAATATTGATGGATTATATGGTATTACAAACAACGATAGACAACTTGGAATTGCCATCAATAAGGAAGGCTTATCGTCCCCCAAAATCAACAAGATCAAAAAGAAAAGAGGTAGGAAATCTTTCAAAGAACTAAGAATCATAGCAGGCAGCGCGGAAAATAAAAGGAAGATCTCTGATATTCTGAACATTGGGAAGGGGAAGAGCCTTCCCAAGGAGCAATTAGAGTTACATCCTAGAATGTTAGGGCTTAAATACCCCTAACAAACAAAGACTTGTTAAGAGATACCTTAAACATTTTGATTTGGAAATTATAATATTACAAGAAACTAAACTAAATACAGAAGACAACATGAAATTTAACAACAAACTAGGTATTTGGAAATCAAAATTTGTACCAGCCATGGGCGCATTCGGAGGTCTAGTAGCCTTGTGGGATCCCCAGAAAGTTTCATCCCTAGTCTTGTCAAGTAGTAGTAACTGGGTGGTTCTGAGGATTAACAGCCTCAAATCAAACCTAAAGTTCAATCTGATCAACATTTACGGACCTATTCAAAATGTAGAAAAAATGAGAGTGTGGCAGGAAGTCCAATCCATACTGCAAACAAACAAAGGAGAGATACACATCTTAGGAGGAGATTTCAATGCTATCTTGAACATCAAAGAAAAATTTGGAGGATCACAGTACATTTCACAAGCTCAGAAAGACTTCAACCAATGGGTCATGGATAAAAATTTAATAAATATCGAGACTATCAATGGCTTATTTACTTGGATCAATAGAAGATCAGGTTTTAGTCATATTGCAGAAAAATTAGATAGATTCCTGATTAGTGGAGAATCTAAAAATTTTAATCAAATATTGTCCGCAGAGATTCTCCCAGAAACAGGTTCGGATAATTTCCCAATTAGATTATCTATTACTGAAAATTGCAAACCCACTAGAAATCCCTTTAAATTTGAATTTATGTGGTTTCAAGATCAGGATCTCATCAACCTTCTAGAACAATGGTGGAACCAAATGACAGTTGATGGATCTAAGATGTACAGTTTAGTAACTAAACTTAAAATTATTAAAAATGAAGTCTTAGAATGGAATAAGAACAAATTTAACAACATCTTTGAAGAGAAAATTCAAACTGAACAAGAATTAGAGAATCTTAATAACCTAGTTATAGCTCAAGGCATGAGTGAAGCTAGCTATCTCAAAGAAAAAGAACTTATGTCTAAATATAATGCAATTCTACTTAAAGAAGAGATCTACTGGAAACAAAAATCTAGGTAAACATGGCTTAAAGAAGGCGATAGCAACACTAAATTCTTCCATAAGTCCAACAACTTAAAAAGAAATATTAATAGAATTTCAAAGATCAAGGATGAGAGAGGTAAACTCTTAGAAGATCCTAAATACATCGCAGATCAGATCACAAAATTTTATCACTCTCTTCTAAACAATACAGAAGCAGTTAACCTAAAAGCCCAAGACAAAATGTTAAAGGCTATACCAAAAATAATCTCAGATGCGGATAACAAAATGATTAATAGAAAACTAACCTTGGAAGAAGTCAAGACTTCCATATTTCAAATGCAGCCAGATAAAGCCCCAGGCCTAGATGGGTTTTAGGTAGGTTTCTTTCAAAAATGCTGGCACTTCATGGGAATGGACATTTGGCAAGCTATGGAAGCCACTAGAAACTCTGGCTCTATTTTATCAAAAATTAATAATACCTTTTTTTCACTTATCCCCAAGAAAAATGACTGTATTGATCCAGGGGACTTTTTTCCTATATCGCTTTGCAACACCATTTATAAAATATTATCAAAATGTCTGGCTAATAGACTAAAAACTCTCCTTCCTATTATTATCTCAGAAGAACAGATAGGCTTTGTAGCCAATCGGTCGATCTTAGATGGCATTGTCATCGCCCAAGAACTCGTCCACACAGCTCAGTTAACCAAGGAACCTAGTATGCTTATCAAAATAGACATTCAAAAGGATTATGACAAGGTGGATTGGAGATTCCTCTGTAAATGCTTGGAAGCTTTTGTCTTTTCCAAGCAATGGATTAACCTCATTTACAATTGTATCTCTACTCCTAAGATCTCCATTCTTATTAATGGTACTCCAGAAGGTTTTTTTGGTATATCTTGAGGCATCAGACAAGGTGACCCATTTTCACCCTTCCTTTATGTTATCATGGCAGAAGCTTTGGGGAGAACCATTTCCAAGAAGCAGACAGAAGGTAAAATTATAGGTTTGAAAGCCGCAAAAAATATCCCTTATATAACCCACCAGCAATTTGCAGATGATACTATTCTCCCAGGATCTGCCAATTGCCAAGAGGCAAAGGCCTTCAAAGATGTCCTTAACCTATTCATGAAGTCTTCAAGTCAACAAGTCAATCACAATAAATCAGAGATCTTCTTTATAAATACTTCACCAACTTTGGAAAAGAAAATTTGTAATACTCTTGGTTATAAACCAGGCAATTTTTCGTGTAAATATTTAGGTATTGACCTAGATAAGGGCCAACAATCTTCCAAACTTTGGCAACAAGTTTTAAAAAAGGTTCAAAACAGAAAAGGCTCATGGAAAGGAAAGTGGCTTACTAAATCGGGAAGAACCACAATGATTAAATCAGTCTTGACAGCCATTCCGATGTATCATATGTCTATACTCCCCCTCCCGAATAATATTAAGCATAATATAGATAAGATGCTTAGAGGTTTTTTATTGGCAAGGCTCATCAGAAGAAAAAAAATTAGCCCTAATTAAATGGGACAACTTGTGCAAACCAATTTCTATGAGAGGCTTGGGAATAAAGAACCTTATGTGGCAAAACAGGGCTTTAGGGGAAAAGCTCATTTGGAGACTCTTTAAGGAACCAAATACTAAGTGGGCATCGATTTTATTACACAAATACATCCTAGAGGTAGACCCTATTAATATCTTTAGAGCCCAATCGCATGTTAAAGGATCTCGCATCTGGAACTTCATTAAAGAATCTATAGGACTCATCAGCAAATTCCTCACTTGGGATGTAGGTCTCGAGGATAAAGCTTTGTTTTGGGATGACTCATGGGCGGGCTTCCCCTCTTTAAACAAGATGGGTTTCTCACAAAAATTCATAGAAGAATGTAAAGTTAACATTGGTATATATTTAAAAGACTATATTGGATTAAGAGAGGACTCTTATTCAAGAACAACATCAAATAGATATCTTTTAGACCAAGAAAGACATAAATTAATAAGCATTTTAAAGGACAGAGACATCACAACCAAAAATAGACCAGACACTCTCTTATGGGAAGGCTCTAATAACGGGGAATACTTAGTGAAGGATGGTTATAAAACCATAATCTGCGAGAATAATTTGGATAATTTAGACATTCCTCTTAATCTTTGTTGGAATAAAGCCTGCCTACCTAAGGCTGGAATGTTTCTCTGGGCTGCTTTACAAGATAGGATCTTAACATCAGATAGACTACGTAAGATAGGTTTCGAAGGGCCATCCAGGTGCCCCTTATGTGAGAACCATGTAGAGAATGTCAATCATCTTCTTTTGAACTATACCTTTACCCAGGAATGTTGGAAATGGTTACAACAGTCCATCGACTGGAAATCTACTTTCCCTTTAGACCTATTGGGCCTCCTTAAAGTGTGGCCAGCTCTCTATAAAGACAACCTTTATAAAGACATCTGGACTATATCTCCCTCTATCTTGGTTTGGGAAGTGTGGAAAGAATGTAATAGAAGGATATTTACTAACCAAAAACTAGACTGGAGAAATATCATAAATAAAATTGAAGCTTCAATAACTGAAACTATCAATAGTAAACTTCACGAAAATACATGCTATGAGGACTCCTTTAGATCCTGGGACAACAAAATAAGATTAAAATGGCAATCATTAGATATCCCACCACTATACGGTAGAGGAGGCATCAAATTGAAAACTGACAGATCTAATTGCATATGGTCCCCTCCCAATGAAGGGTGGGTCAAATTAAATTTTGATGGGGCTTCCAGAGGTAACCCCAGGGCTACAGGTATCGATGGGATCATCAGAAACTAGAAGGGAGAAACCATTACTAAATACGCTTGCCCCATTAAACCCACAACAAATAACATGGCAGAATGCATAGCAGCTTTGGAAGGCCTTAAAATTTGCAAGAAACTTAATACATCAAAATTAATTATCGAAGGTGATTCTCAAATAATCATTAACTCTATAAGAACCAAAAGGACTCCCAATTGGACACTTAACTCAAAAATCAAATAAATAAATCTAATCCTAGAGTCCATCCCTGAGTTTGTAGTCAAACACATGTATCGGGAGGGCAATTCAGAAGCAGACTCACTAGCCAACCAAGGAGCAAACGGAGTCCATATCATGGATTAAATTCAGTTTCTTCTAATATTATAATTTCTCTTAGAGGGTTCCATCTTCTTTCAGCTACTTGTATAGAGGTTTTTTTTTTAACTCCCCTCTCTTACATAATCTATATACAAAGTTGAGGTTAATAGAGAGAAGGCTTAGTGAGCTTTATGAGTTAACACTCTCATAACCATGTTAAAAAGCAATGCTCTGTTTCCTTTTCAGATTTCAATACATTACATTTTACCATACTCTAATGTTTGCCAGTTTTTCACCAGTCATAATCAAGCTCTTTATGGTTATGGGTTGGGAGTAAGTATGTTTCCAGCATCAGATATTTTTGTTAGTAAGGTTTATGCAACCCTCGACATCTGAGGCCCAACAGATCTCATTTACTATAGGCTCTCCTGTCTTAATAGTAAAAGGAAATGGGTATGGAAGGTGAGGTTAATATAATCAAGGCAGGGAGGTTATTTTCCCACATATATATATATATAGAAACTGATCTATATATGTATACTTATGGACTTTCAGTTCACTAGGTTATTTTGATTTGTTTTCCCTTTCACATTGTTATTCACACACACACACACACGCGCGCGCACACACACACACACACACACACACACACACACACACACACACACACACACACACACACACATCTGTGTGTAAATTTTGACTGATGCATATTATTATACTCTCCCTTGTTTCCTTAATTTTTAGGATTAATGCTATTTTTCTAAGTAATTGAATCAGTAATGGATCTTGGGGGCAGCCTATACCTCAGGGTTTCTTTCTAGGATTTTGATTTTTAGATATAGTGTGAGGGACATATGGTACCCCCTCTCTCTATATTAAAAAATTATGTATGCTTACATCTTTGCTTACCTTCCTTTATCTAGTAGTTGTACTTTAGGTTTCACATTAGATAAGGGTTTGTAAGCATACAAGCCAGGTAGCCAAGCACATATATCATGTTATGTTTTTTGAGCATCACTAGGATATATGAGGTTAACTAATGGACAATGTTGCTTAACCTCTAATTCTCACATTTTTTTAGTTCTATAGATTAGTAGTTTCCTTTACTCTAAGGCCTTTTACTTAAGAGTCAAGTTATAATATAAAATATTCTTTGCAAGTAATTTTTATAAGCATTTTCACTGTTGGTGTATAGCTCCCTCTACTATTATATTCTCTTCTCTTTTTATTACTGACATCTTTGTTAGGATATAGTATCTTGTTTTGTTGTGGTTTTGTTTCAGATTGTAGGTTGGGTGGAAGAGACTTTACAAGATGGGTTTCAATCGGAAAAAATCCAGACGATCCATATTGGATACAATATTTCCTTGATATCTGATAATAGCATATATCATACAAACTTCTCGGCTCAACACATATAAAAGAAATTAATTGTATTTTCCGATCTTTGTAAAAATCTCGATACTATCGAGTAGTGGGTAAGCCCACTTCAGTTTTGTAAAATTAATTGTATCTTTCTTTCATTATAAAAATCTTGATGTTATCGAGTAGTGGGTACGCCCACTTTATTTTGTATTAGAATCTGGACATTTAGTCCCAGGCACGGCTGGAGGTTTTCTTGACCCCACTCTTTCCTACCAGTGCCTGCACCGAGCAGGGTTATCTTTGTATCTCTTATTCTTAATTATTAATAAAATTTTCTGGCTTCGGCCTCTTATCGATAATATATATATATATATATATAAGAGAATAAAGATTTTATTTTCTTTGAGAAAATAGTGTCTTCCAAATTGTTTTTTTCTAATTAATTATCTATTGTGACAAAGAAAGAATCTATAATTTAAGGTAAGGCTTGTGGCGTATTGGACTTTATGTATTATCGATATCTAATTATAATCTAATTTGAATAAAATGATATTTTCTTGAAGATTACCAAAAAAATGTTTGAATGTTTTTCTAGAAGTTTTAAGAGATCTCACTAATTTGAAAAATGGTGCTTAGCAAAAAAAAATATTTGTCTACAATTTATTAACCATTATCTGACTAAGAGACCCACTTATTTTATGGCATAACTTCGTTTACATAAAAAATGACATATTTAACTATATATTCTACCTTATTTTTTCATGTAATTTGTTTTGAAAGAATTGAATTTTTAGAAACTTTAAAGATTTTTTGGATTTGAGTAAATGATTCTCAACAAATAAATATGTGCATCTATAACCAATATGCCACTAAGGGGATCACTTCAAAAGTTACATAACACTATTAATATAAAAAAATAATATCATATTAGACTATATATACTATTATGGAACAAGCCATCGAACCAATATAATGTTATTACCTTTATCAAAATAATAATTTGAAGGAGATTATACACTTTGTTCAGACATAAAAGTTTTGAAAAGTTATCCTTTCCTTGTTAGGATGATCTATAGCCTAATGACCCATCTTCTTGCAATGAAAACACACAAAGGGGATAGACTCAAATTCCACAACTTGAAACCAAGCACCAAGCTTAGAGTTTATGTTGATTTCCAATGGAAGATTAGTAGATTGATTGATATTAAGACAAATCTAAGCATAAATCAATATTTTCCTTGAGGCATTCATATTATCAACAGATCAGATCTCAGCAAAGAAAGTAGCTAGACCTTTGAAGACCTCCTCATCCCAATATTTAAGAGGAAGATCTGGAAGCCTTACCCATAATGGGGAAACATCACAAGAATAGTCCTTAGGATTGAACCCTAGCTCCCACATCTTGAGAAAATGGTCGAACAATGCAAAATCCAAGGTCCACTAGAGAGAACAATCGCTAAATCTTCTTCCCAAGTAAAAGAGAATGAACAAAAACCCTTCTCCATAGCCACGACATCCTGTTGGCCTTTATTCTTAAATTTATAGCTATTGAGGCATGAATCAACTCAATATTTGGGTGCTTCCCAGAAAACTTCCCAACAAGACAACAATCCATCGTAGAGATCTCGTTATTCATAATTGAATCTATCACAAAATTAGAAAAGGTGTGGGAAAAAGGGTTAGTGAAATGAGAAACATGGGAAACTCTATTATCTTTGATGTGATAGACAACAAACTATGTCCATTTATAATTCTGGATAACTCTTGCCTCTTTAAATTGGATCTCTTGCACCGAATCTAGAGAACTAGCCACACACACACATTTTCTAGCACTAAGAGAGAAGATCAAGGAGCCTTAGAATCAACTATGGATTCCTTACTAAAGTCACAATCTGGCCTATAAGAAGGACAAGAACCGCCCCCTACGTGCATGCTCAACATCATCAAGTGATTCCCCATCCTCACTACCATCAGAAGTGTTCATCATTTTGTTTATCATGTTTACAATGTTGGTATATGTGTTAGAAATTGATATTATTAATTTGTTGAGAAACAACTTAATATTGATATTTAATTTTGATTTGCATCATTAGGCTTGTTATGGTCTAATAATTAGAATAGCATGTTTGCAAAATTATAATATTTTATTTAGTTTTGCGAGATTGTGAGCTACATGTTGTTAGAACAACTTGTTTAGGTAAATGAGTTTTTATAGGTGGGTGTACTAATTCATGTATAAATTAGGAGATAACAATCCTATAAATATGTATTGAATGAAGGTGGGAACATAGAGAATAGAGAATAGAAGCATCATATATTTTTGTGTTTAATTATTTTAATCTTAGATTTCCTTCGCTTATTTTTTTTGCATGGTATCAAAGCGGGCATATGTCTTGCATTATCAAGTTGAACATCATATTTCCTATAAATTTGGACAATTTTTTCATCATTTCAAGTCATATTTTATGCAAAATGACACACATTCAAAGGTTCCAAAGACCATTCTTAGTGCTATAGATTTTACAATTTACAATCATCAACTGGATGTTTACTCTAAAATTCTATGTTTCTACATTGTTTATGGATGAGAACCATCTGGAAAACACTAATTTCCACTAATATCTCAATGTAGAAATGCCTAAATCCCTATCTTTATAGCAACATATATTTTCCAACTGGATCTTTTGTGTCCTAGTCATTGTTTGGGGTGTATGATCGAGCCTAATTTGGACAAGCTTTGATAACAACACAAACTTTTCCTTGTGTTGTACACCACTAGATTTGAGTTCATGCATAATTTGCAGAAAAGTCCTTTGTTCCAGTGTCCTTGCCTGGGCTTAACTGACACACTTCTAAACTGGCAGTTTAGGTACATGGCCCACATCTCCCAATGAAACTCCATTTCTATCAATTTTACATTTTTAATGACTCTACTATTTCAAACCATTTTATCTACGCTCTATCATATTTATCCCACATATGTTGGGTAATTGTTGGGTTATTTTAAGAAGGGAGTTATAATATTATAAAGAGGAATACAATGCTTTTAAGGGAACCGTGTAATGAGCTTTATACCCCATTCATCATGGTGCTTCTTCAAACTCTTGGCTTGATGAAGAGAATCACCCGACCCAATTGAATCTAAGAAAGGAATGAAATCCCCAATCCTAAAATGACAACCCTAGGGTAAGAACTACTTCATTTAACTGTCTAAATTGTCTGGCCTCTACGCTATTGTCATCATATAATCTCATCCTTAGCGTCATCTGTCCAATACCATTAGAAGTAAAGACGTTAAAAAAATCTCCCACATTTATAGTGTTGCCTCGTAGGTTAAAGATGAAAGCAAGCAACATCGTCGTCCTTTCTTCTCTGAACATTTTGAGGTCAAGAGGTGGAAAATAGAGTGTTTTCGAAGCGTGGGCCACTGGGAGTGGGAAGACATGGTGATATTGCTCCTTAGTACAGGAGAATGTCTGCTACCACTCTTATCTTTTTCGTTCTCTTAGAAAAATCGGAATCAAACGTCTTTACGATAACAGTTGTCAACAAATTCATTCTTACACGCTTTTAACAATGCAAAATTCACGATTTAAGTTATTTCTGTTATTTTGTCATAGCGCAGCACAACGTATGAATGAAATTTCTTAGCAGTTTCTTCCATTTGATCAGTTTAACGGTTAAATATTCTATGGTATTCTGTGTATATAAGTTTGCTATTCATGTTTCAACTATTTCATGATCACAAATGGACGAAACTGTACTTAGAAATAATTATATAAGATTTAATATGATTTTCCTTCTAGGAAATAGTATTCAATAAATAATTATATTTTTCTCAGTCAATTATACAATTCGATGGCTGTATTAGCAATTTTTTTCACTCGAAATTATTAGACCTTACATATTTTTATAATATTTATTATTATATATTGATATCAATTTTAAAAGATTTATTATATATTAATATCAATTTAGAATCTCATTAAAATAAAGTATACAGCATATGAACTTAGAAACCTGCTTAATTAATTTCATAATTTTTATATATTATTAAGTTATAATTATTTTCTTATTTTATAAATTTTTAGCATATAAGATTTATTTTATATTATTATTAATTAAGATTTTTTAAGATTATTTTCTTAGTTTATTATATCTTTTATTTATGAATAGTTTTTTTTTTTAATTATAAATTTCATTTAAAAATTTGATAGTTTCAATTATATATAATAATACATATAATACATGTTCTAATTATATGTTGACCTTATTGATCATATATTAGAATTATACTTAAAGATCTTCTTAAAAAATGACATTTATGTAAAATTTATCTTTAAAATTTTTAATTAAAAAAATTAAATTTATTATCCTTTTCGATTATCCCTTTCTATTATCCTTTTCGATTATTATTATTGTTTTTAGAAAATTATTATGTTTCTTATTTTTATTATACAATGTTAAAGATCATCGTATATCAAAATCTAATTAGAGTACATAACATTTTTCTTGTATTTTTAGTTCTTGAGGAGAGTGGTTGTTTTAATAAAAATAAAATTTTAAAATTATGACTATACGACTTCAAAGATCTGAAGCTGCTTTTTCATATATTCCATGGCAACTTCTATCAAGCTCAAAGTTGAAATAGGTTCTACTCATTCATGATTAACTGTTTTGATTAGGTAAATAAGATTTTTGACATATTTAGGACATATTATGTGATTATTAATATTAATAATTAAGTAAATTATATATGTTAAAAGTAATATTTTATACTCTTATTTGTTAGTTATATTTCTTATATAAAATATGTTAAGATAAGATTTAATATCGTTCTTAATATGTCTATTGTAATATAAAGAAAGATATTTCTTTATATAGTATTGTATATAAAAAATTTAGATTTATTTAATATAAATTTAATTATTAAATTTATATTAATTTTAAAAATCAATAAAATTTTAATGATAGCAAATTTCTATAATTTATAAAGATTATTTGAAATTTCTTTGAAATAGATTGTGTTGAAGTTGTTTCTATCAACTTCCTAACAACCCTTTATTATAATGTTTTTTCAATTAATAAAACAAAAAATTATATCATTTCAATGATTTTAACCATATTAAACTTTATAAGTCCATTCTAATTGTGATAACCTAACCAATTGTGGACCTCACTCATCTTTTCCACTCATAAGAAACTAATTACAAAAATATAATTTGCACACCCCCTTCTTCTTTTATATATATATATATATATATATATATATATATAACAATTAAATAAAATAAAATTATATTAAATATATGGTAAATTTTCTAATAGATAACAATTTTTCATTATGATTTGGTTTCTTAGTCCTTAGACTTTTAATGTGTCTTTCTTTAGCATATAAATTTTTTCTATTGTTTGATAATTATAAATGTTTATAGCTAGATTTCTGGTTTTGATTGTGTGTGTTTTTAAGCATCTTAAAAACACACACAATCAAAACCAGAAATCTAGCTATAAACTCAATGGATTGTGGAAATCTGATCGATTTAATTATAAATGTACTAAATTTAGTTAATGTTAAAAGTAGTTGTCTACCATTTCCTTTATTCTTTTACTTTCATCCTACAAATGTATATTAGAATTTTTTTTAATTGTTTTGAAGTAAAAAAGTATTTCTAAAAGAGAATAAAGATTTTATTTCTTTCAGAAAAATAGTGTTTGACGAATATTTTTTTCAATTTTTTATAATATTATGATAATAAAAAGATTACTTTAGTTAGAATATTGTCTAACTAAAATAAGGACTATGGTATATTAAATTTCACATATTATTGCTATCTTCTTATAGTCTAATTTAGGACTTCATATATTATGGGTATCTTCTAATAAACTAATTTGAAATAAAAGATATAATTGAAAGATTGCAAGATTTTCTTGTTTCAATTTTTTTTCTAGAAGTTTGAAGAGATCTCTCTAATTTGAAAAAAAAAAATCATAACAATTTTTTTTTTTTTTTTTACAATTTACCAACCATTATCTCAATAAAAAGAGCACTTCCATTATGACATAACCTTATTGCATAAGAATCATGGCATATTTAACTATATATACTTCCTCATTTTTTGATATACTTTGATTTGCACAGAATGAATTTTGAGAAGTTTGTAGATTTTTTTTTGAATTTGAAAAAATGATACTCAACATCTATAATGAATTAGACATTATGCTACTATGTGAACCACTTGAATTGTTACGTCAATGTATTAATATATAGATTATACCATATTAGACTATATATGTTAATGTGGAACAGAACATTGAACTAATCTAATTTTATTTTATTTATCAAAAGTATTTTGAAGGAGATTATATACTTTGTTGACACATTAATATCTTGAAAAGGCATCCTTTCCTTATAAGCATGATATCACAATAACGTGTATCTATTGTAGAACATAAAGAAAACCAACTCCAAAGTGCTAAAAATTACAATTAATATTTGGATGAACATATATGCCTTTGAATGAATTCACTTGGTTGAAATGTGCAGTCCTAATGATCTATGAATATTTATTTTTTAAATTGTAGTGTTTAAAATGTAATATTAAGGGGACTTTTGATGGTACCTTCCAAAATGTTGGGATATTCAAATGGTCAATCATGTGATGCTATCCCTTTCTTGTTCATGGATATTTCTAACATTTTTAAATTTTTTATTTTGAAATATAGGTTAGACCATTGAATAAACACAAATAAAATTAAATTTTGTAGTAGGGTTATGTATCTCACAACATGCTTTTTGAGTGAAACAATTTTTAAGATTACTTATTTAAGTTGAATAACTATGTGTATTTTTTAGTGAACATAAGTTATCACAAAAAATAGTATTATTTGATGCATGTGAAAAAATTAAGAAGGAGAACAATGCTAAAAATATATATACACAAATCTCTATCTAGATGTCTTATATTTTATTGAAAACTAACATGGATATCTTAAATACATATATTTAAAATACATTGAGAAATATTAGTCTCGGCGCATGTATATTTAAATTGTTATTGAGAATAATAGGTATCTCTCAGTGTCTTCTAGATAGATGTATATAAGATATCTATGCTAGTAGCATCCACAACACAACATGTAAAGTATTAATTTATCAACATTTTTAAAAATTTGAATAAAGTATTATTATGCTATGTAAATCATGATGCATGTCATATTCATTCAAATGCACAATAGGAATTCAAGATGAATGAGACATTTAATCTTTTAATTCTAAAAGTTTAATAGAAGAGTTATCTTCAATATTGTATACATTAGATACAATTATTATGTTTCAAAAAAATTGAGTCTTCCTTCCACTTCTTTCCGTTTTGCTACCAAAACTAATGTCAATACTACTCTCACTATCAACTTGTTTGAGTGAAAACTTAGAAAGAAGAGCCTTATAAATATCATATCAATGAAAAGGGTTTTCAAACGGGGGTCAACAAAATCTATTTAGAAGGTAAGGGTTCCCAAATTTAATATATTACTATGATTTACTATTAACTACAACATAATAATATAATATATTTTTAAGTGAAAGAATGAACAAATATGATATATGATATGTAAGGACTATTTTACTCATTTTTCTAAATATAAATATACTAATATTTAAAATTTCTATGAATCAAATATCTTAAATACTCCATAGCAAAATTCAAATATAAATTTATTCTTATTGAATATTTTATTATTATTATTATTTTGGCGAGGCCCATTTCTATTTCAAGGAGTATGTCTCTACACAAAACATTTATCGTAATATATCTAGTGTAAACGTGACGGTCAATTTCAAACATCATGTCAAGTTTTTGTTTTCTGTTAATATATTCAACTGGAAATTTGGCCTTTAAACTTATTCGATACATTTTTCCGCGGTTCAGGGGTAGCAATTTGTCTTTTTGTTATGCCGAGAGGCATTCTTACAATGGGAGCACAAACACAATTCCCAACATGGGTATATTCTCAGGAATATTCTGTGTACATAAAAAAGAAGTGGTTGGCATTCCTGGCAGTTACAACCAAAACTTATTAAAATTTTTTTAAAAAGCCATAAAAGCCTGAAATAAAACAATCAATCCCAAATGGCATTTAAAAAAGACAGAAATAACACTCAACGCCAAATGGCATTCCTGGCAGTTACAACCAAAAATATTAAAATTAAAAAAAAGCCATAAAATCCTGAAATAAAACAATCAATGTCAAATGACATTTAAAAAAGGCAGAAATAACACTCAACGCCAAATGGCATTCCTGGCAGTTACAACCAAAAATCATTAAAATTAAAAAAAAGCCATAAAAGCCTGAAATAAAACAATCAATGCCAAATGGTATTTAAAAAAGGCAGAAATAACAGTCAACGCCAAATGGCATTCCTGGCAGTTACAACCAAAAATCATTAAAAAATAAAAAATAAGTCATAAAAGGCCGAAATAAAACAATCAATGCCAAATGGCATTTAAAAAAGGGAGAAATAACACTCAACGCCAAATGGCATTTAAAAAATCAATAAAATATAAAAAGAAGAAGCCATAAAGGCCGCATAGACATTTATGTGCCATTTGGCGATTTACATATCTTTTAAAAAATGTATATT
>MU228356.1:89081-113757 GCA_018584345.1 Thuja plicata | reverse complement strand
TGAGGGTTCCCTAGATTTATGAACAAGTTATGGAACATTGTGTTAATGCATGTGGAAATTTATATGTTGTACCTTATGAATGTTTATACATAGTTTTTTTGGCATTATAAGATGTTACTCATGTGATGTTAGCACTTTTCTTATGACATAATCCATAATAGAAGGCTAGGACTCGTTCAGGTGGCCTAAGTGCATCGGAGGGTTCCCTAGACCTATGAGATGGATATTTTGAAAGTACTCATCTTTCTCTCTCTCTCTAGAACCCTAAGAAAATATATTAGAGGTCCTAGTACACGTTAAGGGGTCTCTCTCTCTCTCTCTCTCTCTCTCTCTCTCTCTCTCTCTCTCAGGATCTATACATGATCGGTTATTAGTAATTAGAGATTGCATTCACTATTAGATCAACATTTATATTGTACTTGCATTCTAACAAGTGCATCACAATAGAAATCCTTTTGTAGAAGGTGGACTTAACCATTCTTTGAAAAATATCTTAACAAAGTGCACACCTAACGGTGTTGTAAAAGCTTCAAACAAAGTACATCCTAATAGGTCTCCACTCTAATAATCCTAATAGGGTAGATCATCAGAAGTGATCAATTGTAAGCCTTTATCGGATTCCTTCTTATCTACAGATAGTGAAGTTTTGTGGGTAGACATCCCCACCGCAGTTTTTACTTTCTAACAGGAGTTTTCTATGATATCATATCATGTGTCATGTGTTATTTATTTTCATGAATGTTTCTTGAATTTTTATACATGTAAAGAACTTATATTATGATTACACATACATAAGAAAAGATGAACAGATAGATATGAATATACAAATCTGATGACACAAAGGTTAATGGGCCAACCACATAAAAAGTTTTAGAGGTACTAATTCACCCCTCCCCTCTCAGTACATCATTCCAATAATTCCAACAATTGGTATCAGAGCTAAGTCTCTTTCTTGAAAAGATTAAAGACTTAAGAGAAAAGATCCACACAATGGAAAAGTACAGACTGGACAAGACTATTTAGAATGAGCAGTTGCAAATTCAGATTTACTATAAGAAGTATAAAGAGGTGAGACTAAGCATGAGAAAGTTTCTTGATGAAAGAAAGACCATGGCAACTAGGATTAATGAAAAAGATTATCAAGAAGAGGAGATCCTAGATTACTTCAACTATGCTGAATCATCAACGAGCAAAGCTTCAGACACATCAGTAGAAGAGATCACAAGTCTACAAGAAGTCAATCTACATCTGAAAAAGCAAATCAAGATGTTGCAAATCGGTCAAGAGACTCAGATGTTAAAAATGATTGATGTCATGAATGATTCAAGAAAAGATGAATGAGAGAGAACATTGGCTATTGATGATAGGAGGAAAATAATAGAGAAGCTACAAGAAAAAGAATTAGAGATTCAAAGACTTATTGATCATCGCCATGAGATTACCAACCAGATTATTCTTATGAGTCAAGAAGAAAACATATTAAATACTAAACTCATTAAAAGAATAGAGATCATCTGTGAGCTAAGGGAAGAAAATGACAAACTAAAGCATGAATTCAAAATTCATAATCAACATAATGAATTGATCAAGAAATCTAAAGATAGCAATAAAAGAATGGATGATTTCCTTGACGGTCAAAGAAGAGTCAACAACTAAACAGGAATAGGGGACACCGACAATGGAGAGTCATCTAAACAATCAGATCAAAATAATGTATATGCAACTCCAAGAACCAAGAAGTTGTCATGCAAGCACTGTGAAAAACCAGGCCACACCTCAAATGTTTGCAGAAACAAAATGAAAGGTATTCCTCAATCACAATCTACTTTCAATGGTAATTGTTATAAATGTCACAAGCAAGGACACAAGGCATATGAATGCAGATCTAAGGTTACAAATCCAAGGAAGGAAACCTATATGGACAAGTAGTTTCCTACCTACAAAATAAATGGACATACATATAAGGAATGCTGGAAGAAGAATAAGAAAGCATGGACACTAAAAGAACATGATGATGGCTACAAACCAACAAGAGTAGGTAACTCATATATTTGGGACTACAACACATGGGTAAATTACACAGCATGTGGAAGGTATGGTTATATATCTGCCAACTGTATGAGAAAATGGACTAGAAAACCAAGAGGATGGTTCAATCTAGGAATGGAATGTTTACATTGTCATAAGGTTGGACATGTAATAAAAGATTGCAAAGACTGACTAACAGAAACAAGTACTTATCCCAATGGAAATACCATTGATGACATCAAGAAGATGAGAAAAAAGATGTGGGTAAAAGCCACAAACACTGAAGGTGATGAAACAAGAAATGCAAATGATGACACCCCATCCATTGGATCTGGTGGCATCACCATTTCCAACTAAAGTGCACAAGTAAGTATGGAACTACATTATGACAAGTTATGTTATGCATCGGTTCCATTTGCATATTGATCATATAGACAAATCAGCATTATTTAAGATGCACTATATTGTCACTTGTAAATTTTATTGAAAAAACAACCATCGATTATTTGGTACAAATTTGCATTGGTAAACAAACACAAAAAAATTAACGCTACTTACTGGAATGTATCTGTCATTACACAAAAACTAAGTCGCTAAGTGTAAACCAATGGGCATCAGTGATCCTTGAGCCGATGAAAGTTGTCTTTGCCACTTTACTGACATGCATCGGTGAAGTCACCAAAGCTGCTAGCAACCCCAACACCCTGTGCCTACACCGAAGATGTTATTTATGCCTCAACTGACGAACTCAGTCTTTGTATATTGACAAATTGGTGAGCATGAATGACAACTTTGGGCACAAAAGTTATAAAATTTCGATGGCTGAACTCATTTTGCACCTGCAATTTTTGAGCAACCAAGAGAGCCAAGAAGAGCGATTGGAGAGAAAATTGAAGTGTGACCTCAACAAGATTCCTACTCAACTCAAAGGATTCATGAGCAAATAACAGGATTCAATAAGTACCTGCATTCACCGATCGCACTATTTAATTTACGGGAAAACCCTAAATTTATGAAACACGATGGCATCTACTTCAAGAGTTGAAAAGTTGAAAGAAGATAAGAAGAAAATGATCAAGCTTATCAGTAGAGGCAGTTGTGTTGAACGAAAATACAAGCTACACCCAAAAATCACATCACAACCTGATAATTCTGAAGCATTCTTCAGAATCCCACCTAGGGTTTTGTTGGTAGAGGACGTAAGGTCCTATATACACTGCAAGATCTTGGAATTAGGAGATCTAAAACTAGATAATGCCTACAGGGCACTGTATGATGAAGATGGCAACCTGAAAGAAGAGCACAGGCATCTAGAAGTGAAAGGACTCATGAATGCATTACACTTTCCCAGAGTTTTCAAAACAGAATGGATAAATATAGTTCTTAGTAGAATGCATAACTAGACTTTATGGATTTTGTTGAATGAAAATACAAGCTACACCCAGAAATCACATCACAACCTGATAATTCCGAAGCATTCTACAGAATCCCAACTAGGGTTTTGCTGGTAGAGGACGTAAGGTCCTATATACACTGCAAGATCTTGGAATTAGGAGATCTAGAACTAGATAATGCCTACAGGGCGCTGTGTGATGAAGATGGAAACCTGAAAGAAGAGCACAACCATCTAGAAGTGAAAGGACTCATGAATGCATTACACTTTCCCAGAGTCTTCAAAACAGAATGGATAAAGATAGTTCTCAGCAGAATGCATAACCAGACTTTATGGCTTAATAAGCCAAAATGAATAACCAAGGATGTTATTCATGCAGTTACCGGATATCCAACAACTAACAAACCACAAGCTCACAAGCACCCATCCCTAAAGGAAGTAGAAAAACTAACTGGTGGAAAATTAGAAAAAAGAGCTCTCAAGGTCAACACTATCACTGACAAAGAACTCAAGTTTGGTGCATGTGTGGTAGGATACAAAATATTTCAAGCAAGAAAAACAAATAGCATAGAAAGAACTACTATGAGCACAGCTTACAAAATCATCAAACAAGGAAAGAAGATGGATCTTGCAGAGATTATGTTGAATCAACTCAAGGAGAACATGAACACCATAAGATCTTCAAGAACGAACACTTCTAAGTTTGGTTCCCTCATTATGTGTATATTCTTTTACTTTGAAGAATACTTTCCTTCCATAGACAAAATAGTATGGGATACAAGCAGACCTATAGCCATATAGATATGTGAGCATATAGAGTCACTAGGAACAGATTTTGATGATATAATAAATGATTATTTCAAAAGTATTAAGGAAATGTTGCAAACTAGAACAAGGATACCTGAAAGTTTGATAGAAGAACACAAAGAGGACATATGTTTTATGGTAGATACTAACTTTACTTATATCCAAGCAGTAGTACCTAGGAAGTCCTGGCTTTCACATTTAGAATATGAGATCAAATCAGGACAAGCCAATGAGTGCATCAAGGCACTATTGAATGAACCAATTGACAACAAGCAAGCAAGATTTGGCACCTATGAGGGAGCCAAACAAAAGATCAAGATAGATCTAGTTGTCAAGAAGATTGTAAACAAGAAGGACAAGATGGTTAAAAACTTAACCAAGAACTTTGTAGTTACTGAAGAAGGTGAAGAGGAAATAGAAGGTAGGGAGGAACAAACTAAAGGCCAGTCACCTATCAGTGAAGTAGTAGAAATGAATGACTCAGAGGGTACACAGTCAGATTCTCCACCTCCTCCTACACCCAAGAAAGAAAGAACAATAGCTACTTCAAGAACAAGAAGTCAGACTGAAAAGGAATCAACTCCTTCATCATTAAAGAAAGGAAAAGTGAGGATATATAAGAGAAAAATAGTTCCTCAAAAAGAAAACTAGACCAAACAAAGGAAGATGACTAGAACTCAGGAAGATCTAGAAGACTCAGCTATGGATGAAGTTGATATTGAAAAACAAAAGGAAATAGAACCTTTGGTCCCTACAACAATTGATAAAATATGCAAGAATATTTCAGAATCACAGTCTATTTTTTATCCTAACATTAGAAAATGGTTAAAATTCAGTACAGAGGATCAAAATAATATTGAAGAAACAATAATTGCTAAAATGTGCAAACATCATTATGTTCCACTACAATTCTCAGAATATGATGTTCCCAAAGAACTATCAGAGAGATTGTCAGCTAGATGGACATTTGCACTACATCAGGAAAAGGAAATAAGAGAAAGAGTACTTGTTACTCTTATTCCTTCTGATTCAAAGAAGGAAGAAATTACTGAGATGATGAAGAAGTATGAAAAGGAGTTCTCACCAAAAATGAGAGCATATGAATTCATCAAAGGGAATCTAATTGATCTTGATCAAGATAGCATTAAGAAGTGGTACAAGATACTCAAAAATCCCACTATGGAAGCTAGCCTGGAGAAGGAACAAATCATCATTAAAGATATACAAGATGACTAATATGTGGAATTGGATAGAGAAGAGAGTGATCCAGCAAGCACAAAACATACAGACATTATAGATGAAGTATGGCCAGACACTACTCTTGACAACACTCAAAGTGAGGAGAGTCAAAATCCACCAAGTCTAATTCATATTGACTTTAGTAAAGATGAAGAAGTTACCAACGAAGATTTGACAATAAAAGGTAACATAACTGATGATATCAATGATGAATCATGGTTTGATAACATTTTCAATGACATTACAAAAAAATACCTTGCAAAAGAAGTGCAAAAAGATGAAGATATCAATGTTGCATAGGGCAATACCAACGGACATGATTCAACTATTAACACTGCAGATGTCAATAAACTGACAAACATGAACATATTAATCGATGCTATTTATATTGAATCAAGCCAGGAGAAATCATCGAAGAAAGATGATGATATACCCAAGGACATGGGTAGTGATGAAAATAAAGATGCATCAAATACTCAAAAGGATACAGATACAAAGATTAAAGATGCAACTAACACTTAGCAAGAAGTGTCTACTAAAAATGACAAAGGAGAAGATAAAAAAATAGATGAAACATTGAGAAAAGGTGAAGAAAAAGAAAAGAGTCAAGAAGTTAAGTAGGATGAAAGAATGAAAGAAAAAGAAGCTAAATCTATTGATACACCCAAGGAAAATGAGGAGACATCTTCACAAAACCAGTCGGTGGATTCATAACAGAAACAACAAGATGCTTCATCTTCTCGACCCTCACCTACCAAATCAATCCAATCTCAAGGTTTACAAATGGTAGTACACCAATCTGCCTCCTAGCTGAAGATAAGGAAGAAGAAGGTATTAAAGAAAGATATCTTGGCTGTCACACTTGATGAGGTAATAGATATACCCAAGTGGGATGTATCTACTTTGGATACTGAAGCACTTCAAAATTTTGGAGTGATGTGTCAGAGAAAGGCAATAGAAGAGAAAATGAAAAAGGCACATAGGGAAGCCCAAGCACTTGAATAGGCAAGGGACATTCTACAACAACTTGTTCAAGATATCAAACTTGAAGATAGCATATCAGTCATGGAACAAATTACAGTTCTCATCGACGCCATCACAAATTAGAATGTAGATGTAGAGAAGGCAATGGAAGAAAAGGCAAAGATGAAGTATCAACACAAACTAGTTGAGAAGATTAGCCAAGAAGTGGCAAAGAACAAGGTAAAGCTATCTGAAGTATCAATTGAAATAGAACCTATGATTGCTGAAGCTGTTACCTTAGTTTAGAAATTGTACACATTAGAAAATTTCACTAAAGAAAATAGTGGAAAGCTGTCACAATTAGATTCAGATCTAACAGCTAGTGCACTAAGTTTAACCTCTGATGCAAACACAATAAAGCTGCATCATGAAAAGATTACAAAGGTAAACAGATTGAGAAAAGAAATAGGGGATGCAGAGACTCAATTCAGAAATGAGGTTACAGAGATTCAAGCTCACATATTTCCAAATGTCACCACTCTGCAACAACATATAACAGATGCACGAAATCTAATCACCACCCAGAAATGACTGTCGTAGATAGTATATATGACATGGATGTCAGGATATCACTTGAGTATATGGCTCTAGAGAATTTAAAGGAGAAATGGGACAAGATGGTGGAGGAAATCAAAGCCTCACACTCTCACATTTTTGAAAAGATGTAATTACTACTTGGAACATTCTAACAGGTGAAATATCTTAACAGAGTGGTTTCAGCAGACCGTCTGAACTCTCTTAGCAGAGTGCTTGCTTTATTGTAAGTTGAAATCCTTTAACAAGGTAGATTTTAATGATCTTCAGTTCTTAACCGAATAGACATTTAACCAAGTAGATTGCATATTACAATCAAACTCTTGTAGCTCTAACAGGCACACTTTATTGCTGCAGTAGTGAAGATTTTGTGGGTGTCATCCCCACCCCAGTTTTACCTATTTAGGTTTCTGGGTTACCAAAATTCTGTGTTATGAGTTACATATTTCATGTTATGGATGTTATCCGATGTTAGGTTAAATTCATATATGTATGAATGTGGATCAATTTGTTTTAAGTGGTTAAGTTTGAAGATCTGATTCACCCCCCCTCTCAGTATCTTGTTTTCCAATTATTGTACTTCCAACAGTATGTACAGCAAGGCTAGACATGTACATAAACTTACACTTACTGGCATATGCATAGGGGGATTCATTTAATGACTAAGGAAGAAGTATACACAGGTGTACATACTAATGCATCAAGTATGTTGTACATATTAGTTTTTGATACTAATGTTAAAGGGGGAGATTGATGACATTAAGTTTTTCCATTAGTACACTTAAAGGGAAAAACATGATAAAGGTCATCGGTATAAGCATACCTGATGAGAAGACAAGACTATCATGAAAATGCTAAGTATAAAATTTACCGACGACAAGCATAACTGACGATACAATTTTGAGAACATCGCCGATGGAGCAGAAAAGGCATACCCAATGAACAGTTCAAGTAAGGAACACTGACGGAGAAGAAAACCGACAGACTCACAGAGCAGCCCGACCATCAAAACTGACAGTTAGTTAAAGAACCGGCAAAAAATGGATCTTACTTTACACGTCAGATAAAGAAATGTAATTCTATTTATAGAGTTTTTACTTATTTTAAATCTTTACTTGAGGGTCAAGCAGGCAAATTGTAAATGTTTTAAAGCATCCTAACAGATCTAAAATATATCTAACTAAAGATCAAGGTCAAGTTGTAAACCTTGGATCTAGAGTTAATTTATAAAGCGTGAATCAATAATAGAGCTAGTAACTAGTATAAATAGATGTTCAATCATTTGTAATAAGAGAGGCATATAATCATTTGATAAATGATAGTAGCCATGGAGAGCATCTAAGCTGAAGAAGAGAATTCATGGAAAGTTTAGAAATAGATCAAACTAGTTATCAAGAACACAGGAAGGCTACCGACGAGTAGACACATGGTATTACTCAATCACTCAAGGTGATTACATACATACATTGTAAGCTATACAGGATCTGTTATCAGAAATTAGAGATTGTATTCACTATCATATCAACATTTATATTGTAGTTGCATTCTAACAAGTACATCACAAAAGAAATCCTTTTGTAGAAGGTGGACTTAACCATTCTTTGAAAAATCTCTTAACAGAGTGCACACCTAACGGTGTTGTAAAAGCTTCAAATGAAGTAGATCCTAACAGGTCTCCACTCCAATACTCCTAATAGGGTAGATCATCAGAAGTGATCAATTATAAGCCTTTACCAACTCCCTTCTTATCTGCAGATAGTGAAGTTTTGTGGGTAGACATCCCCACCCTAGTTTTTACTTCCTAAGAGGAGTTTTCTGCAATATCATATCATGTGTCATGTGTTATTTATTTTCATGAATGTTTCTTGAATGTTTATGCATCTAAACAACTTATATTATGTTTACACATACGTAAGAAAAGATGAACAGATAGATAGGAATATACAAATCTGATGACACAAAGGTTAATGGGCCAACCACATAAAAAGTTTTAGAGTTATTAATTCATCCCTCCCCTCTCAGTACATCATTCCAATAATTCCAACAATTGGTATTAGAGCTAAGTCTCTTTCTTGAAAATCTTAAAGACTTAAGAGAAAAGATCCACACAATGGAAAAGTACATACTGGACAAGTCTATTACGAATGAACAGTTGTAAATTCGGATTTACTATGAGCAGTATAAAGAGGCAAAAGTAAGCATGAGAAATTTTCTTGATGAAAGAAAGATCATGGAAACTAGGATTAATGAAAAATATTATCAAGAAGAGGAGATCCCAGATTACTTCAACTATGCTGAATCATCAACAAGCAAAGCTTCATACACATCAGTAGAAGAGATCACAAATCTACAAGAAGTCAATCTACATCTGACAGAGTAAATCAAGATGTTGCAAATTGGTCAAGAGACTCAGATGGTAAAAATGATTGATGTCATGAATGATTCAAGAAAAGCTGAATGAGAGAGAACATTGGATATCGATGATAGGAGGAAAATAACAGAGAATCTAAAAGAAAAAAAATCAGAGATTCAAAGACTTACTGATCATCACCATGAGATTACCAACCAGATTATTCTTATGAGTCAAGAAGCAAATAGATTAAGTACTGAACTCATTGAAAGAATATAGATCATCGGTGAGCTAAGGGAAGAAAATGAGAAACTAAAGCATGAAGTCAGAATTCAAAATCAGCACAATGAATTGATCAAGAAAGCTAAAGATAGCAACAAAAGAATGGATGATTTCCTTGACATTCAAAGAAGAGTCAATAACTACATAGGAATAGGGTACACCGACAATGGAGAGTCATCTAAACAATCAGATCAAAAGAATGTATATGCAACTCCAAGATCCAAGAAGTTGTCATGCAAGCACTGTGGAAAACCAGGCCACACCTCAAACCTTTGCAGAAACAAAATGAAAGGTATTCCTCAATCACAATCTACTTTCATTGGTAATTGTTATAAATGTCACAAGCAAGAACACAAGGCATATGAATACAAATCCAAGGTGACTAATCGAAGGAAGGAAACCTATATGGACAAGTATTGTCCTACCTGCAAAATAAATGGACATACATATCAGGAATGCTGGAAGAAGAATAAGAAAGCATGGACACTAAAAGAAGCTGCTGATGACTACAAACCAACAAGAGTAGGTAACTCATATGTTTGGGACTATAATACATGGGTAAATTGCATAGCATGTGGAAGGTATGGTCATATATCTGCCAACTGTATGAAAAAATGGACTAGAAAACCAAGAGCATGGTTCAATCAAGGAATGGCATGTTTACATTGTCATAAGGTTGGACATGTGATAAAAGATTGCAAAGACCGACTGACAGAAACAAGTACTTATCCCAATGGAAATACCATTGATGACATCAAGAAGATGAGAAACAAGATGTGGGTAAAAGCCACAAACATTGAAGGTGATGGAACAAGAAATGCAAATGATGACGCCCCATGCAATGGATCTGGTGGCATCACAATTTCCAACTAAAGTGCACAAGTAAGTATGGAATTGAATTATGACAAGTTATATTATGCATCGGTTCCATTTACATATTGATCATATAGACAAATCAGCATTATTTAAGATGCACTATATTGTCACTTGTAAATTTTATTGAAAAAACAACCATCGGTTATTGGGTAAAAAATTTGCATCAGTGAACACACACAGAAAAATTAATGCTACTTACTGGACTGTATGAGTCATTATACAAAAACCAAGTCACTAAGCGTAAACCAACAGACATCAGTGATCCTTGAGCTGACAAAAGTTGTCTTCGCCACTTTATCGACATGCATCGGTGAAGTTAGCAAAGCTAATAGAAATCTATCTACACCATGTGCCTACACCAAAGATGTTATTTATGTGTCAACCGATGAACTCAGTCTTTGTATACTGATGAGTTGGTGAGCATGAATGACAACTTAGGGCACAAAAGTTATAAAAGTTCGACGACTGGACTCATTTCACACCCGCAATTTTGTAGCAACCAAGAGAGCCAAGTAGAGCAATTGGAGATAAAATTGAAGTACGACCTCAAAAGGATTCCTAATCAACTCAAAGGATTCATTAGAAAATTACAGGATTCAGTAAGTACCTGCATTCACCGACTGCACTATTTAATTTACAGAAAAAACCCTAAATTTTTTAAACATGATGGCATCTACTTCAAGAGTTGAAAAGATGAAAGAAGATAAGAAGAAAATTATCAAGCCTATAGGCAGAGGCAGTTGTGTTGAACCAAAATACAAGCTGCACCCAAAAATTGCATCAGAACCTGATGATTCTGGAGCATTCTCCAGAATCCCACCTAGGGTTTTTTCTGGTAGAGGACGTAAGGTCCTGTATACACTGAAAGATCTTGGAATTAGGAGATCTAGAGCTAGATAATGCCTATAGGGCACTGTGTGATGAAGCTGGAAACCTGAAAGAAGAGCACAACCATCTGGAAGTGAAAGGACTCATGAATGCATTACACTTTCCTAGAGTTTTCAAAATAGAATGGATAAAGATAGTTCTCAACAGAATGCATAACCAGACTTTATGGCTTAATAAGCCAAAATGAATAACAAAGGATGTTATTCATGTAGTTACTAGATATCCTACAACCGACAAACCACAAGCTCACAAGCACCCATCCCTGAAGGAAGTAGAAAAACTAATTGTTGCAAAATCAGACAAAAGAGCTCTTAAGGTCAACACTATCACCAACGAAGAACTCAAGTTTGGTGCATGTGTGGTAGGATACAAAATATTTCAAGCAAGAAGAATGAATAGCATAGCAAGCACTGCTATGAGCACAGCTTACAAAATCATCAAACATGGAAAGAAGATGAATCTTGCAGAGATTTTGTTGAATCAACTTGAGGAGAACATGACCACCATAAGATCTTCAAGAACGAACACTTGTAAGTTTGGTTCCCTCATTATGTGCGTATTATTTTACTTTGAAGAATAATTTCCTTCCATAGACAAAATACTATGGGATACAAGCATACCTGTAACCATACAGATATGTGAGCATATAGAGTCACTAGGAACAGATTTTGATGATACAATGAATGAGTATTTCAAAAGTATTAAGGAAATATTGCAAACTAGAACAAGGATACTTGAAAGTTTGATAGAAGAACACAAAGAGGACATATGTTTTATGGTAGATACTGATTTTACTTATATCCAAGAAGTAGTACCTAGGAAGTCCTGGCTTTCACATTTAGAATATGAGATCAAATCAGGACAAGCCGATGAGTGCATCAAGGCACTATTGAATGAACCAATTGACAATAAGCAACCAAGATTTGGTGCCTATGAGGAAGCCAAAAAAAATATAAAGACAAATCTAGTTTTCAAGAAGATTGTAAACAAGAAGGACAAGATGGTTAAAAAATTAACCAAGAAGTTTGTAGTTACTGAGGAAGGTGAAGAGGAAACCGAAGGTAAGGAGGAACAAATTGAAGGACAGTCACCTATCGGTGAAGAAGAAAACAAGAATGACTTAGAGGGTACATAGTCAAATTCTCCACCTCCTCCTACACCCAAGAAAGCAAGAACAATAGCCGCTTCAAGAACAAGAAGCCAGACTGCAAAGGAATCAACTCCTTCACCATTAAAGAAAGGAAAAGTGAGGATATATAAGAGAAAAATAGTTCCTCAAAAAGAAAAACAAACCAGATGGAGGAAGATGACTAGAACTCAAGAGGATCTAGAAGACTCAGCTATGGATGAAGGTGATATTGAAAAACAAAAGGAAATAGAACCTTTGGTCCCTACAACAATTGATAAAATATGCAAGAATATTTTAGAATCACAGTCTATTTCTAATCCTAACATTAGAAAATGGTTAAAATTCAGTACAGAGGATCAAATTAAGATTGAAGAAGAAATCATTGCTAAAATGTTCAAACATCATTATGTTCCACTACAATTCTCAGAATATGATGTTCCCAAAGAACTATCAGAGAGATTGTCAACTAGATAGACATTTGTACTACATCAGGAAAAGGAAATAAGAGAAAGAAGGAAGAAATTACTGAGATGATGAAGAAGTATGAAAAGGATTTCTCACCAAAAATGAGAGCATATGAATTTATCAAAGGGAATCTAATTGATCTTGATCAAGATAGCATTAATAAGTGGTGCAAGATACTCAAAAAGCCCACTAAGGAAGCT
Organism: Thuja plicata; assembly: GCA_018584345.1. NCBI lineage: Eukaryota > Viridiplantae > Streptophyta > Pinopsida > Cupressales > Cupressaceae > Thuja > Thuja plicata. The sequence continues at coordinate 100,543 of MU228356.1, read as the reverse complement.
AGCCCAGAGAAGGAACAAATCATCATTAAAGATATATAAGATGACTCATCTGTGGAATTGGATAGAGAAGAGAGTGATCCAGTAGGCCCCAAACATACTGACATTGTAGATGAAGTATGGCCAGACAATACTCTTGACAACACTAAAAGTGAGGAGAGTCAAAATCTACCAAGTCCAATTCATATTGACTTGAGAAAAGATGAAGAAGTTACCAAAGAAGATTTGACAAAAAAAGGTAACATAACTAATGATATCAATGATGAATCATGGTTAGATAACATTGTCAATGACATTATAGAAAAAGAACCTACAAAAGAAGTGCAAAAAATGAAGATATCAATGTTGCACAGGGCAATACCGACGGATAGGATAGAACTATTAACACTGAAGAAGTCAATCAACCAACAAACATGAAAATATTAATCGATGTTATTGATATTGAATCAAGCCAAGAGAAATGATCTAAGAAAGATGATGATATACCCAAGGACATGGGTAATGAAGAAAATAAAGATGCATCAAATACTCAAAAGGATACAGATACAGAGATGAAAGATGCAATCGACACTCATCAAGAAGTGTCTACTAAAAAAAACAAAGGAGAAGATAACAAAATAGATGAAACATTGAGAAAGGATGAAGAGAAAGAAAAGAGTGAAGAATTTAAGCAGGATGAAAGAATGAAAGAAAAAGAAGATAAATCTATTGATACACCCAAGACCAATGAGGAGACGTCTTCATGAAACCAGCCGGTGGACTTAGAACAGAAACAACAAGATGCTTCATCTTCTCGACACTCACCTACCAAATCAATCCAATCTCAAGGTTTACAAATGGTAGTACACCAATCTGCCTCCTAACCAAAGAAAAACAAGAATAAGGTATTAAAGAAAGATATCTTGGTTGTCACACTTGATGAGGTAATATAAATACCCAAGTGGGATGTATCTACTTTGGATAGTGAAGATCTTCAAAAGTTTGGAGTGATGTGTCAAAGAAAGGAAATACAAGAGAAAATGAAAAAGGCACATAGGGAAGCCCAAGCACTTGAATAGGCAAGGGACATTCTACAAAAACTTTTTCCAGATATCAAACTTGAAGATATATAGAATATCTGTCATGGAACAAATTGTAGTTCTCATCGACGCCATCACAAATCTGAATGTAGATGCAGAGAAGGAAATGGAAGAACAGGTATAGATGAAGTGTCAACAAAAACTAGTTAAGAAGATCAGCCAAGAAGTGGCAGAGAACAAGGTAAAGCTATCTGAACTAGCAAGTGAATTAGAACCTATTATTTTTAAAGTTGTTACCTTTGTTCATAAATTCTGCACATTAGAAAATTTCACTAAAGAAAATAGTGAAAAGTTGTCACAATTATATTCAGATCTAACAACTAGTGCACTAAGTTTAACCTTTGATGCAAACACAATAAAGTTGTAGCATGAAAAGATTGCAGAGGTAAATAGATTGAGACAAGAAATATGGCATGCTGAGACTCAATTTAGAAATGAGGTTACAGAGCTTCAAGCTCACATATTGCCAAACCTCACCACTCTGCAACAACATATAACAGATGCACAAAATCTAATCACCACCTAGAAATGTCTGTGGTAGACAGTATATATGACATGTATGTGAGGATATCACTTGAGCATATGGCTCTAGAGAATTTAAAGGAGAAATTGGAGAAGATGATGGAGGAAATCAAAGCCTCACACTCTCACATTTTTGAAAATATGTAAGTACCTTTGCCCTCATTATCAAAAAAGGAGGAATATATACATATGTACAATATACTTTAGTAGAAAAAGGAGGAATGTATAAATATATATAATGTATGTACATCAAGGATAGACATGTACATAAACTTACACTTACCAACATATGCATAGGGGGACTCATTTAATGACTAAGGAAGAAGTATACATAGGTGTACATACTAATGCATCAAGTATGTTGCACATATCAGTGTTTGATACTAATGTCAAAGGGGGAGATTGATGATATTAAGTTTTTCCATTAGTATACTTAAAGGGAAAAACATGATAAAGGTCATCGGTATAAGCATACCTGATGAGAAGACAAGACTATCGTGAAAATGCTAAGTATAGAATTTACCAACGACAAGCATAACCGATGACACAGTTTTGAGATGATCGCCGACGGAGCAGAAAAGACATACCTAATGAATAGTTCAAGTAAAGAACACCGACGGAGAAGAAAACTGATAGACTAACAAAGCAACCCGACCATCAGAACCAACACTCAGTTAAAGAACCCGCAAAAAGTGGATCTGACTTTACGCTTCAGATAAAGCAATGTAATTCTATATATAGAGTTTTTACTTGTTTTAAATCTTTACTTGAGGGTCAAGCAAGAAAATTGTAAATGTTTTAAAGCATTCTAATGTATCCAAAACATATCTAACTAAAGATCAAGGTCAAGTTGTAAACCTTGGATCTAGAGTTAATTTGAAAAGCTTGAAACAAGAATAGAGCTAGAAACTAGTATAAATAGATGTTCAATCATTTGTAATAAGAGAGACATATAGTCATTTGATAAATGATAGTAGCCATGGAGAGCATCTAAGCTAAAGAATAGAATTCATGCAAAGTTCACAAACATATCAAACCAGTTATCAAGAACATAGGAAGGCTACCAACGAGCAGAGACAAGGTATTACTCAATCACTCAAGGTGATTACATACATACATTGTAAGCTATACAGGATCTATTATCAGCAATTAGTGATTGTATTCACTATCAGATCAACATTTATATTATAGTTGCATTCTAACAAGTGCATCACAATAGAAATCCCTCTGTAGAAGGTGGACTTAACTGTTCTTTGAAAAATCTCTTAACAAAGTGCACACCTAACAGTGTTGTAAAAGCTTCAAACAAACTAGATCCTAACAGGTCTCCATTCCAATACTCCTAACAAGGTAGATCATCAGAAGTGATCAATTGTAAGCCTTTACCGGCTCCCTTCTTATCTGCAGATAGTGAATTTTTTTGGGTAGACATCCCCACCACATTTTTTACTTCTTAACAGGAGCTTTCTACGATATCATATCATGTTTCATGTGTTATTTATTTTCATGAATGTTTATACATGTAAAGAACTTATATTATGATTACACATACATAAGGAAAGATGAACAGATAGATAGGAATATACAAATCTAATGACACAAAGGTTAATGGGCCAACCACATAAAAATTTTTAGAGGTACTGATTCACCCCTCCCCTCTTAGTACATCATTCCAATAATTCCAACAATTAGTATCAGAGCTAAGTCTCTTTCTTTAAAAGCTTAAAGACTTAAGAGAAAAGATCCACACAATGGAAAAGTACAAACTAGACAAGACTATTGAGAATGAGCAGTTGCAAATTCAGATTCACTATGAGCAATATAAAGAGGTGAGTGTAAGCATGAGAAAGTTGCTTGATGAAAGAAAGATCATGGCAACTAGGATTAATGAAAAAGATTATCAAGAAGAGGAGATCCCAGATTACTTCAACTATGCTGAATCATCAATGAGAAAAGCTTCAAACACATCAGTAGAAGAGATCACAAGTCTATAAGAAGTCAATCTACATTTGAATGAGAAAATTAAGATGTTGAAAATTGGTCAAGAGACTCAGATGGTAAAAATGATTGATGTCATGAATGATTCAAGAAAAGCTGAATGAGAGAGAACATTGGCTATTGATGATAGGAGGAAAATAACAGAGAAGCTACAAGAAAAAGAATCAGAGATTCAAAGACTTACTGATCATCACCATGAGATTACCAACCAGATTATTCTTATGAGTCAAGAAGCAAACAGATTAAATATTGAACTCACTGAAAGAATATAGATCATCAATGACCTAAGGGAAGAAAATGAGAAACTAAAGCATGAAGTCAGAATTTAGAATCAACACAATGAATTGATCAAGAAAGCTGAAGATAGCAATAAAAGAATGGATGATTTCCTTGACGGTCAAAGAAGAGTCAACAACTACACAAGAATAGGGTACACCGACAATGGAGAGTCATCTAAACAATTAGATCAGAAGAATGTATATGCAACTCCAAGAACCAAGAAGCTATCATGCAAGCACTGTGGAAAACTAGGCCACACCTCAAATGTTTGCAGAAACAAAATGAAAGGTATTCCTCAATCACAATCTACTTTCATTGGTAATTGTAATAAATGTCACAAGCAAGGACATAAGGCATATGAATGCAGATCCAAGGTGACAAATCCAAGGAAGGAAACCTATATGGAAAAGTATTGTCCTACCTACAAAATAAATGGACATATATATATATATCAGGAATTCAAGAAGAAGAATAAGAAAGCATGGACACTAAAATAACTTGATGATGGCTACAAACCAACAAGAGTAGGTAACTCATATGTTTGGGACTATAACACATGGGTAAATTGCACAGCATGTGTAAGGTATGGTCATATATCTACCAAAAGTATGAGAAAATGGACTAGAAAACCAAGAGGATGGCTCAATCTAGGAATGACATGTTTACATTGTCATAAGGTTCGACATGTGATAAAAGATTGCAAAGATCGACTAACAGAAACAAGTACTTAACCCAATGGAAATATCATTGATGACATCAAGAAGATGAGAAACAAGATATGGGTAAAAGCCACAAACACTGAAGGTGATGGAAAAAGTAATGCAAATGATGACGCCCCATCCAATGGATCTGGTGGCATCACCATTTCCAACTAAAGTGCACAAGTAAGTATGGAACTGAATTATGAGAAGTTATATTATGCATCAGTTACAATTACATATTGATCATATAGACAAATAAGCATTATTAAAGATACACTATATTTTCATTTGTAAATTTTATTGAAAAAACAACTATCGGTTATTGGGTACAAATTTGCATCGGTGAACACACACAAAAAAATTAATGCTACTTAGTGGAATGTATCGGTCATTACACAAAAATGAAGTAGCTAAGTGTAAACCAACAGACATTAGTGATCCTTGAGCTGACTAAAGTTGTCTTCACCACTTTATCGACATGCATCGGTGAAGTCACCAAAGCTGCTAGCAACCCTGACACCGTGCTCCTACATTGAAGGTGTTATTTATGCCTCAACTGACGAACTCAATCTTTGTATACTAATGAGTTTGTGAGCATGAATGACAACTTAGGGCACAAAAGTTATAAAAGTTTGACGGATGAACTTATTTTGCACCCATGATTTTTGAGCAACCAAGAGAGCCAAGTAGAGCAATTGGAGAAAAAATTGAAGTGTGACCTCAATAAGATTCCTACTCAACTCAAAGGATTCACGAGAAAATAATAGGATTCAGTAAGTACCTGCATTCACCAACTGCACTATTTAATTTACAGAAAAACCCTAAATTTCTGAAACACGATGACATCTACTTCAAGAGTTGAAAATTTGAAAGAAGATAAGAAGAAAATTATCAAGCTTATCAGTAGAGGCAGTTGTGTTGAGCCAAAATACATGCTACACCCAGAAATCACATCACAACCTAATGATTCCAGAGCATTCTCCAGAATCCCACCTAGGGTTTTGCTGGTAGAGGATGTAAGGTCCTATATACAATGCAAGATCTTGGAATTAGGAGATCTAGACCTAGATAATGCCTACAAGGCACTATGTAATGAAGGTGGCAACCTAAAAGAAGAGGACAAGAATCTGGAAGTGAAAGGACTCATGAATGCATTACACTTTCCTAGAGCTTTTAAAACACAATGAATAAAGATAGTTCTCAGTAGAATGCAAAACCAGAATTTACGGCTTAATAAGCCAAAATGAATAACAAATGATGTTATTCATGGAGTTACTGGATATCCTACAACCCACAAACCACAAGCTCACAAGCACCCATCCCTGAAGGAAGTAGAAAAACTAATTGGTGCAAACTCAGACAAAAGAGCTCTCAAGGTCAACACTATCACCGACAAAGAACTCAAGTTTGGTGCATGTGTGGTAGGATACAAAATATTTCAAGCAAGAAAAATGAATAGCGTAGAAAGCACTGCTATGAGCACAGCTTACAAAATCATCAAACAAGGAAAGAAGATGGATCTTGCAGAGATTCTATTGAATCAACTTGAGGATAACATGAACACCATAAGATATTCAAGAACGAACACTTGTAAGTTTGGTTCCCTCATTATGTGCATATTCTTTTACTTTGAAGAATAATTTCTTTCCATAGAAAAAATAGTATGGGATACAAGCAAACCTGTAACCATACAGATATGTGAGCATATAGGGTCACTAAGAACAAATTTTGATGATATAATGAATGAGTATTTCAAAAGTATTAAGTAAATGTTGTAATCTTGAATAAGGATACCTGAAAGTTTGATAGAAGAACACAAAGAGGACATATGTTTTATGGTAGATACTGATTTTACTTATATCCAAGTAGGAGTACCTAAGAAGTCTTGGATTTCACATTTAGAATATGAGATCAAATTAGGACAAGCCAATTAGTGCATCAAGGCACTATTGAATGAACCAATTGACAAGAAGCAAGAAATATTTGGCACCTATGAGGAAGCCAAACAAAAGATCAAGACAGATCTAGTTTTTAGGAACATTGTAAACAAGAAGGACAAGATGGTTAAAAACTTAACCAAGAAGTTTGTAGTTACTGAAGAAGGTGAAGAGGAAACAAAAGGTAAGGAGGAACAAACTGAAGGACAGCCACCTATCAGTGAAGAAGCAGAAAAGAATGATATAGAGGGTACACAATTAGATTCTCCACCTCCTCCTACACCCAAGAAAGCAAGAACAATAGCCGCTTCAAGAAAAAGAAGATAGACTGCAAAGGAATCAACTCCTTCACCATTAAAGAAAGGAAAAGTGAGGATATAGAAGAGAAAAATAGTTCCCCAAAAGGAAAAATAGACCAGACAAAGGAAGATGACTAGAACTCAAGAAGATCTAAAAGACTTAGCTATGGATGAAGTTGATATTGAAAAACAAAAGGAAATAGAACCTTTGGTCCCTACAACAATTCATAAAATATTCAAGAATATTTTAGAATCACTATCTATTTCTGATCCTAACATTAGAAAATGGTTAAAATTCACTATAGAGGATCAAAATAAGATTGAAGAAATAATCATTGCTAAAATATGCAAACATCAGGAAAAGGAAATAAGAGAAAGAGTACTTGTTACTCTTATGCCTTCTGATTCAAAGAAGGAAGAAATTACTGAGATGATGAAGAAGTATGAAAAGGAGTTCTCACCAAAAATGAGAGCATATGAATTTATCAAAGGGAAGCTCATTGATCTTGATCAAGATAGCATTAAGAAGTGGTGCAAGATACTCAAAAATCCCACTAAGGAAGCTAACTCAGAGAAGGAACAAATCATCATTAAAGATATACAAGATGACTAATCGGTGGAATTGGATAGAGAAGAGAGTGATCCAGCAGGCCCCAAACATACTAACATTGTAGATGAAGTAGGTCTAGACACTACTCTTGACAACACTCAAAGTGAGTAGAGTCAAAATCTACCAAGTCCAATTCATATTGACTTGAGTAAAGATGAAGAAGTTACCAAAGAATATTTGACAATAAAAGGTAACATAATTGATGATATCAATGATGAATCATGGTTAGATAACATTGTTAATGACATTACAGAAAAAGACCCTACAGAAGAAGTGAAAAAAGATGAAGATATCAATGTTGCACAGGGCAATACCGATGGACAGGATTCAACTATTAACACTGCAGAAGTCAATACACCAACAAACATGAACATATTAATTGATGCTATTGATATTGAATCAAGTGAGGAGAAATCATCTAAGAAAGATGATGATATACCCAAGGACATGGGTAATGATGAAAATAAAAATGCATCAAATACTCAAAAGGATACAGATACAGTGATGAAAGATGCAATCGACACTCATCAAGAAGTGTCTACTGAAAAAGACAAAGGAGAAGATAAAAAAATAGATGAAACATTGAGAATGGATGAAGAGAAAGAAACAAGTGAAGAAGTTAAGTAGGATGAAAGAATGAATGAAAAAGAAGATAAATATTTTGTTACACCCAAGGTCAATGAGGAGACATCTTCACGAAACCATACAGTGGACTCAGAATAGAATCAACAAGATGCTTCATATTCTCGACCCTCACCTACCAAATCAATCCAATCTCAAGGTTTACAAATGGTAGTACACCAATCTGCCTCCTAGTCGAAGAAAAAGAAGAAGGTATTAAAGAAAGATATCTTGGCTGTCACACTTGATGAGGTAATAGAAATACCCAAGTGGGATGTATCTACTTTGGATACGGAAGCACTTCAAAATTTTGGAGTGATGTGTCAGACAAAGGAAATACAAGAGAAAATGAAAAAGGCACATAGGGAAGCCCAAGCACTTGAATAGGCAAGGGACATTCTACAACAACTTGTTCCAGATATCAAACTCAAAGATATATAGCATATAAGTCATGGAACAAATCGTAGTTCTCACCGACGCCATCACAAATTAGAATGTAGATGTAGAGAAGGCAATGGAAGAATAGGCAAAGATGAAGTATCAACACAAACTAGTTGAGAAGATCAGCCAAGAAGTGGAAGAGAACAAGTTAAATCTATCTGAACTAGAAAGTGAATTAGAAGCTATCATTGCTGAAGCTATTTCCTTAGTTCAGAAATTGTGCACATTAGAAAATTTCAATAAAGAAAATAGTGAAAAGATGTCACAAGTAGATTCAGATCTAATAGCTAGTGCACTAAGTTTAACCTCTGATGCAAACACAATAAAGTTGCGTCACGAAAAAATTACAGAGGTAAAAAAATTCAGACAAGAAATATGGGATGCAGAGACTCAATTCAGAAGTGAGGTTACAGTGGTTCAAGCTCACATATTGCCAAACATCACCACTCTGCAACAACATATAACAGATGCACAAAATCTAATCACCACCCAGAAATGTTTGTGGTAGAAAGTATATATGACATGCATGTGAGGATATCACTTGAGCATATGGCTCTAGAGAATTTAAAGGAGAAATGGGAGAAGATGATGGAGGAAATCAAAGCCTCACACTCTCACATTTTTGAAAAGATGTAAGTACCTTTTCCCTCATTATCAAAAAAGGAGGAATATATGCATATGTACAATATACTTTAGTAGAAAAATGAGGAATGTATAAATATGTATAATGTATGTACATCAAGGATAGACATGTACATAAACTTACACTTACCAACATATGCATAGGGGGAGTCATTTAATGACTAAGGAAGAAGTATACACAGGTGTACATACTAATACATCAAGTATGTTGCACATATCAGTTTTTGATACTAATGTCAAAGGGGGAGATTGATGACATTAAGTTTTTCCATTAGTACACTTAAAGGGAAAAACATGATAAAGGTCATCAGTATAAGCATACCTAACAAGAATACAAGACTATCATGAAAATGCTAAGTATAGAATTTACTGACGACAAGGATAACCAACGATACAGTTTTGAGAACATCGCCGATGGAGAAAAAAAGGCATACCCGATGAACAGCTCAAGTAAGGAACACCGACGGAGAAGAAAACCGACAGGCTGACAGAGCAGCCCGACCATCATAACCGACAGTTTGTTAAACAACCTGCAAAAAGTGGATCTAACTTTACATGTCAGATATAGCAATGTAATTCTATTTATAGAGTTTTTACTTGAGGGTCAAGAAAGAAAATTGTAAATTTTTTAAAGCATCCTAATGGATCTAAAACATATCTAACTAAAGATCAAGGTCAAGTTGTAAACCTTGGATCTAGAGTTAATTTGAAAAGCGTGAATCAAGAACATAGCTAGAAACTAGTATAAATAGATGTTCAATCATTTGTAATAAGAGAGACATATAATCATTTGATAAATGATAGTAGCCATGGAGAGCATCTAAGCTAAAGAACAAAATTCATGAAAAGTTTAGAAACAGATCAAACCAGTTATCAAGAACACAGGAAGGCTACCGACGAGAAAAGACAAGGTATTACTCAATCACTCAAGGTGATTACATACATACATTGTAAGCTATACAGGATATGTTATCAGCAATTAGAAATTTCATTCACTAGAAGATCAACATTTATATTGTAGTTGCATTCTAGCAAGTGCATCACAATAGAAATCCTTTTGTAGAAGGTGGACTTAACCATTCTTTGAAAAATCTCTTAACAGAGTGCACACCTAACGGTGTTGTAAAATCTTCAAATGAAGTAGATCCTAACAGGTCTCCACTCCAATAATCCTAACAGGGTAGATATTCAGAAGTGATCAATTGTAAGCCTTTACCAGCTCCCTTCGTATCTGCAGATAGTGAAGTTTTGTTGGTAGACATCCCCACCACAGTTTTTACTTCCTAGTAGGATTTTTCTGCGATATCATATCATGTGTCATGTGTTATTTATTTTCATGAATGTTTCTTTAATGTTTATACATGTAAAGAACTTATATTATGATTACACATACATAAAAAAAGATGAATAGATAGATAGGAATATACAAATCTGATGACACAAAGGTTAATGTGCCAACCACATAAAAAAAATTAGAGATACTGATTGACCCCTCCCCTCTTAGTACATCATTCCAATAATTCCAACACTAAGCTGTAGAGAGAGGGGTCTTCATGGGTTGTAAGGGGTGTTAAGTGGTCCTAGGAAACATTAAGATGTCGTACAACCCCTTATGACCCCTTAGGACAACTTACAACCCCTTATCATACATCTTAGGGATCTTAAAGTGTCCTAAGGAGTCATACAAAGCTCTAAGACACATTAATGTGTCCTAGAACACCTTAAGACATCTTACGATATCATACCATACATTAGTGTATGGTAAGGGGTCCTAAGGGGTCTTAAGAGGTCCTAAGACACAGTGATGTGTTCTATGTCAACTTAAAAACCGTTATGACACCTAAGATGTAGAGAGAGGATTCCTAAAGGGTACTAAGGGGTCATTAGGGGTCCCACAACCCCTTATAACCCATTTCCCTACATCTTAGGCATGATAAAGGGTCCTAAGGGGTCATAATGGGTTCTAGGACAAAGTAATGTGTCATAAGACCCCTTAAGACCCCTTATCATACATTAGTGTATGATAAGGGGTCCTAAGGGGTCTTAAAGAGTCCCACAACATAATAATGTGTCCTAGGACCCCTTAAGACCACAGAGAAACCCTTAGGACCTCTTAAAATTCATTATCTTATTGTAAGGGGTTGTAAGGGGCCCTACAACATAGTAATGTGTTCTAGGACCCTTTACAGCCACTAATGACACTTTAGAACCCCTTACCATTCATTAGTGTATGGTAAGGTTTTCTAAGGGTTTGTAAGGGGTCTAAGAAGTCCTACGACACATTAAAAACCCTTACAATCCCTAAAATTTAGAGAGAGGGGTCCTCGAGGGTCCTA
>MU228356.1:40293-70138 GCA_018584345.1 Thuja plicata | reverse complement strand
ATGAGTTATCTTTTGAACAAATAGGGACTCTTCAAGAATTACTTAAGAGGAAGAAGAGATAGGAAGAGATGAAGATAGAACAAAAGAAAAAGTAGGTGTTGCATGACATCAAAGACATATTTGCAAATGCTTTTGACTTAGAGGATGAAATGCCTCAAGCTCCAATTATTGATTAGCTTGTCAACATCATACAAAAGGTAACTGATGAGGACATAGACAACAATGAAAATCTTCTACAATGGTCCAAGAGAAGATTTGAGAGCAAATTTCTACAGAAAATCTCAGAAGAGATTGCCACAAAACAGTTTGAACTTTCTATTCTTGTAGAAACTTTAGAGAAAGTTACAGCCAATGTTTATTCTTTGTACAAAAAAGTATGTGATGTTGAATTTTTCACAAAGGATAATCTACAGCTTGTTGAGAAGATACAATTAGATTTGAGATCAACTGGCACTACTTTGGGTAAAGATACTACCTCTAGTTCTTTACATCTTACTAAGTTGATAAATGCACAACAGAGAATAGCTGAGCTTATGGCTGAAGATGGTTGAATAAGGGCCAAATTGATAACTATTTAGACAAGCCTATTGCCTCACTTGGAGGTAATACAGAAGGAACTTTCAATTGCAAAGGAATTATCACAGAGCATTGCAAATCTATCAACTGCAAAAAATTTAGTGAGTCTAGCTGCCGAGCTAGAAATAAAATTGGAAGTTATGAAGATTGCTAAGGAAAGCTAGGATACTACATTCGAATCCACCTTGCAGCTTCATAATTTTTTTTTGGATAAGTACAACTTAACCCCACCTGCAATCAGTGACAAAAACAAGGGGAAAATTGCAAAGGAAGTTGGAAAGGATACAATATGATACATTAGCATAGAAAAGGTACACTTGTATATAAATTTTTGAAGGCATGTAAAATTTTTATACAGATTATTTCTGAGTATATTCCTAGGGGGAGTACTTAGTGTACTTAGGCAACATTTTGATGAAATGAACGGAAGTAATGATAAGTGTTTTTGCCACTAATATCAAAGGGGGAGATTGTTAATCTCTAAGTTCTGTTGATGATTAGTGATCAACACTTAGTCATTCACTTAGGCAATTTTAGTTGGCTATCACTGTGGCCGAGCTAAAACTATGCAAGGCCGAGCAACATTGCCGAGCAGTTTTCAATTTTCCTAGTTACATTGTCGAGCTAAGTTACATTGCCAAGCCGAGTAGGACATAGAGATGTTAAGTGCCGAGCGATAGAGAAGTCAAGTGCTAAGCAGAACATTTTTTGTATACATGTCTGGAATGATTCAAACTTTGAGGATAAGTGATCCAGTTGACTTATATAAGCTTTTTGGGCCGACTTGTGTATGCATTTAATATTCTTCTATGGAGTTAGTTATGCATTTAATTGTTTTATCCTATGCATGGACATTAATTGTAATACCATCAAGGTATGGGTATTAGATCTTGATCATTGATCTAGATCTTGCTATCAGACTTGAACAGATATATTAGATTGCTTCAAAACCCTATTTTTGAATGTATGTGTAAGAAGAGCAGACGAAGTGTGGTGACTGCATTTTTAAGTGAAAATGCATAGAGGTTTATTTTGTCAAGAAGCATAGATCAAGCAGAGTGACAAAATAGTGAACAACAGAGTAAAGTTATATCAGATTATGAGATGATAGAAGGTACTGGAAAGAGGAGATCTATCATCAGCATCAGAGTGCATAACAAAGGATCAATACTTGAGACATTCTAATCATTGTATCAGGTGAAAATATCTTAATATAGTGGTTCTAGCAGACCTTTCTTTATCTCCTAACAGAGTGCTTACTTTATTGTAAGTTGAAATCCTTTAACAGGGTAGATTGTAATGATCTTTAGCTCTTAACTGGGTAGACCTTTAACAGGGTAGATTACATTTTGTAGTCAAAATTTCTAGCCTTAACAGACACACTTTATTACTGCAGTAGTGGAGAATTTTTTGGGTGTCATCCCCACCCCAGTTTTACCTATTTGGGTTTCTGGGTTACCAAGTTATTGTGTTATGTGTTATTTATTTCATTGTGTGGATGCTATCTGAGATTACATTAGATTCATATATGTATGAATTTGGATCAGTTTGTTTTAAGTGTTTAAATTTGAAGATTTGATTCACCCCCCTCTTAGTATCTTGCTTTCCCATTATTGTATTTCCAACAAATGGATAATCACTAGTTCAAGAATCTTCATATTCATACCTTCCAGCAACTGTTTGATCCATGCAATATTGGAGAAATTTTTAGCAGCAACCACGTACTCTTCTTCTACTGTAGACTGAGAGATGCATCATTTCTTCTTTCTGATCCATGTGGAAAGTTTGTCACCCATGAAAAATGCTCCTCCAGTTGTTCTCTTTCGGTCATCAATGTTTCCAGCCCAATCAACATCTGTATAGAATTGTAGATCAAATTTTCATTCTCTTTTATAACATAAGCCCTATTCCTTGGTGTTCTTCTTATATATTAGAATTCTCTTAACAACAGTCATATGTGATTCTTTGGGATTAGTAGAGAATCTTGTAACTATTCCAACTGCATGTGCTATATCTGGTCTGGTATGAACAACATACATTAGTTTGCCAATCATTTATCTATACAAGGTCTAATTTACCTCATTTGATTTGTCTTCTTTTGTTAGCTTACATCTGATAGAAATAGGTGTTCCAACTGGTTTGGAATCTTCCATCTTGAATGTATTTGGATTGAGTGATATATATGCTTGCATTTGGACTGAGTGATATATATGCTTGCATCTTATTGAAGAATCTGTAGACCAAGAAAGAATTTGATCTCCCCAAACATAGACATTTCAATTTCTTTTCTCATTTCATTAACAAAGGGTTTGCATAACATTTCATTTCCCCCAAAAATGATATCATCAAAAAAAAACTTTAGCAATTAGAATAATACCATCGGTATCTTCTTTTAAGTATAGATTGTTATTTTCACTTGTTCTTACAAAATCAATGCTAATGAGATAGGAGTGAAGTCTTTCATACTAGGCTCTAGGTGCTTGTTTCAATCCATACAAGGCTTTATATAGTTTACATACCATGTTTCTCTTGTCTGGATCATCAAACCCTTCTGGTTGTTCAATGTATACCTCTTGTTCCAGTATTCCATTTAGGAATGCAGATTTGACATCCATCTCGTCTACCTTGAATACTTTGAATGAATCATTATAAAGTAATATTCTTACTCCTAGTCTAGCAATGGGTGCAATGGTTTCTCCATAATCAATACCTTCTTCTTGTGCATACCCCTTGCATGCTAATATTGCTTTGTTTTTTGTGACTTCTCCCCTCTCATCCAGCTTGTTTCTGAATATCCATTTGGTATTGATGACATTATTGTCATCTGGTCTCAGTACTAGTGTCCATGTATTGTTCTTCTCAATTTGTTCTATTAATTAATTCATAGCAATGACCCATTCTTCATTTTCAAGTGTAGTATTAACAGATTTAGGCTCAAAATCACAAAGTAAACATATAGTGTTTAGTGACTTACTTCTTATTCTCATTCCAACCTTCTTGTCTCTTATGATTTTATTATGTAGATGATGTCTTCTGGCATACTTGGCAAGTTTCAGTTCAGCTGTGTGTTCATCATCTTGACCTTCATTCTGATCTCCATTGCTTGGAACATCATCTTGAGGATTTTCCTGATTTTCATTAATTGCAGCCTGATGCTCAGGTAGAGTGTTAGGTTCAATATAAACAAACATGTTGTATTCCTCTGGTTCTCTTCTACTTTCCTCATCATTATTTTCTACAAAATCATCTATATTGGGTGTGTGACCATACCAAAGCTCATAGGGTGTCTTCTTTGTGTCATTCTTCAATTGTACTATGTTCAATATGTAGACAACAGTACTGACAACTTCCCTCTAAAAATTTTGAGTGATGCTCTTCTCAATCATAAATGTTCTTGCACAATCAACAATTGATATGTTTCTCCTCTCAGCAATTCTATTTTGTTGCAGTGTTCTTGGTGTAGAAACCTATCTTTTAATTACATGCTCATTACAATAGTTAGCAAATTTATCTAAAATAAATTCCCCTCCTCTATCTGACCTTAAGCATTTCAATTTATTTTCAGTTTGTTTTTATACCATAGCATTATACCATTTAAAAATCTTTAATGCTTCCAATTTATCTTTTAAGAACATAAATATCATCATTCTATAATAATCATCAACAAAGAGAATGAAATACCTATCTCCATAGTAACTCTTTGTCCTTGAACCACCTCACAATAGGTTCTTAGTAATTGTGCCCAAAGCCTCTCTTAGGAATAGTTTATTCAATCTAAGAATCACTTCTCCCACCATGAGGTGCATTTAGTTTGTCAACCCAGGGACATATACTTGAAATAGTACGACATAGTATGTGCACTAAGTTCCTTAAAGAGTCACTCTACCTATGTTGCAGGCAAGTAAAATACATGAAAGTAATCTATAATAGGGCTGCAAGAAAAAAAATACACCTACTCCTTACTGAAATGAATGCTACAAATTTCAAACTCTACTTAAGCCTATTCTTTCAACCTAGAGCATCCACTATAACTATCCTTGCAGGTGCTACAAGAACATTGACAAAGTACAATGCTACAGGAAGAAACTGTAATCTTCTATCTAGAATGCTAGAAATGTAGAAAGGAAATCTACTCTACTCTACTCTAATCCACCTCCCAAGTTGGCCCCCTTAGTCGGCTTCTGCTAATCTATGAACACAAAATATAAACCAAAAGTTACTTCATTGTATTCCAAGAACTAATTACATGAGAATGGTACGTAAAATTGAAAATGAACTTGCTGTGCAAGCTACAATCAGAACATTGTATTCCAAAATCTATGAACTTACAAAATAACAGTCTCCTCCCTATAAATAGAGGATTGAATTCATTTTTATAAAACATAAAAGTAACCATCTAACTAAAACTATGCCATAGAGAAAAAATAGGAAACACAACAGCCCACGACATATGCAATGAAGTCTGGGTGATCGAGTCAACATGCTAGAAGTGCAGAAGGAATATAGCAGCACTTCATTCATGCATTTCTAAAATAGTGGCTCCTCATTTGCAGTAGTCGTGTCTTCTGATTCCATGATGGTTATCCGCTCGTAGCTGGTCTTTATCGTTCTCTTTGAATGTTGTCGACCACTCCCAAGCAGCTCCTATTTCCTGGTAGGTTAGTTATCATGCAAAGATATTCATGCAAGTAGCTAAATCAAATTGATCTAGATATTAGAACACACATTCTAATTATTATATGAAATACTATAACATATATATAATATTGGCACAATATGACATATCTATTCTACCCATAGGTTTAATGGTTCTATCGGTACTTTGACATAAGTTTAACTAATTATAAGTCCATGATTGTTCTGGTAATACTTAAAAATAGAGTATAAAGATTAATATAATAGAGATAGTAAATGGTCTCATCATCTACTCCCTGGTAAGATGAATGCTTTTTCTCAAGAATTACATCTTCTGGTAGTTGCTCTAAAATCTCCAACCTCTATCCTCCATTGCCTCTAGCCCTTGAAAGTGTAGTAAAACCCCCTTGTCTTCTCCCAAACATCCACTCTATTATCCTCTTGTAGTTGGTCAAGTCTGTTAGTATTGATGTCATACAGGGGCAAAAGGAGCATTGGTGGCTACATGGTGACTGGACACCAGAGTTCCTATCTAATTTTCCTTCCCAGTTGCATGTATTTTGGTGCTCTTTGAATAACTTCTTGGAGGTTGATAGGACTATGTGGTTCATATTTCTTCAATGCTTCGAATAACCTACCCCATCTACTTCTGGCACTAGCCAGGGCTCTCTGAAAGGTGAAGTAAGACAAACCATCATGCTCTGCATAGACCTCTATTCAAATCCCAAAAATTTTATCCCTAGTTTCCTCCTTGATTTTTCCATATGTCAAATTGAGCCAATCTCTAAGGAGTATATCTGGCTTGCTACTTTCTGCTCTTAATGGTAATGGCTCTATTTTCTCCTGTTCCCTATAGTCTTCTAGCTGTCTATCATAGTTAACTTCATTGTGCATCTAGGACATTAATGCCCTTAGGTGTACATCCCCTATATAAAGTAAAGGGTTCCCCTCAGTCTCTACTGGAATGATGAAGTTATGCATTTACAGTTCACAAAGTAGATTTTTTTTCCATGAGGGAAGGGTCTGGTAAAGGCCATAAAATTCTTGGGCTGACTTGAACTCAAAGTCTATATCTTTAATGGTCATCATTAGTTGGAACAAGAGGAATTGTTCTTTCAAATAGATGGTATAAACCCTAGGATGTGGTCTACATGCAATTATTTGATCATGCAATTTGAGGGCATGATCCATCTTTTATTTCTATTTTTCCAATTGCTCTTTCAATTCTGCAATCTCATCTCCTTGCTATGTTATGACTTTCTTCAGTTTATTTTTCTCTTCTCCCCATAAAGTTGTTGTTAAAACATACTTATTATGTAATCCAAAGAGAAGCATCTACAAGGTGATTGGGCCACAATCCTCTACCTGGTTACTCTATCTCCTTTGTTCCTTCCATGACTAGTCTAAGAAACTTATTAACCAAGTTCTATTGTAGGGTACTAAGACAGTTTTTGTGTAGGCTGACTGATGGGTTACTGAGGCATTTTCCTCATTTTTGTCTGGAATATCCTGATGGATTTCCTAGGGACTATTTTGGTGAACATTAGGTTTAGCTTCATAAGTTTTTGCTGAATATGGAGGAAAGTCTGGAACTACAGACTGATTTGGGGAATCGTCTGGAATGATTTGTACATTGGGCTATTCATCAAATTGCAAAGGAGAAGCAGGTTGGCTTTTTGAGGACAATCTAGGGAGCTTTCCTCTCATTCTAGGGCTTCTTTGCATAGGGGTTTCTTCAATATCTATAGCCTTTTTCTTAATAGCCTTCTTCGGCTTCTCTACTGTAGGAGTAGCTACTGTAGGAACTGACTTCCTTTTCTTCCCCTTTGAAGCAGTAGGGGTTTTTTACTTGGCTGCAGGAACGGAATTTTCTCCCTCTAATTTTCATTTTCCTTTGGTTTGGGAAGAAGTGGGTACATTTCTCTCATGAGCAGGTAAAGGCATACTTTCTTGCATATTTTCAGTTTCTTCCCCCTGGGTGTCCTACTCAATGGCTGGCTCAATTGGTATTGCATCATCATGACCAGATTGCACATTAGGGTTAACCTGTGGTTGTAGGGTTTTATGCTAAAAAAATTATGACCATGCCATGGGAGAGGCATCCCTAAGAGATATTTCTATTAAAAATTTAATTAGGGCATGGTGGGTGACATAATTGACATTTCCTTTTTGGGTCTCCTTAGCACTAATGCATAGCATATTGTACAAGAAATTGGGGACATTTACTAGTAGATTATGCCTTACATGACTCAGTAATTTAAAATTATGTGCATGAAAATTGGAAAATATCCCTTCACATGTAAAATACCTAATAATATGCATAGCCAACTCATTATATGGTGGAGGGATAGACATTATTTTGCACCCTTGTTTGTTAATCTCTAATTGAGGGTTGCATGGTAGGGTGAACTGGGCCCTAGCTGATCTGGCATCATGAACATTAGGGTAGTGCTCTCCAATCATTGGTAATCCAATAACTTCTTTTGTTGTGACCACTTTCAATCCCTATACAATTGCTTTCCCTTCTTCGAATGTACTTACAAATTCAACTGTTGAGTCCTCATCAAATTATGTTAACTTTAAGAAATACCTAGCTAGCCACATGCATTAAAACTTCTTACTACTTCAACATCTAAAAGTAACACACCATGTACTGCCGTCTCGTATCTCTATAACTGGCCTCCCATATATGCTTGTCAATTTTCAACTTGTCTGCTCTGTACTAGATAAATGCCTTGTTCCTTGAATTTTAGACTACTCTTTGTTTTTTTGAAAAACTATGGGCTTCCTTTTGAATTCCTCTGTTATCCTCAACATGAACAATGGTGATGTATTTTAACAAGATAAATTATATTTCTTACTACGGGTTGCCACATAACTTAATTATAAGTCACATTAGGTCTGACAATCAGAGATAATTTGGGAATAAAGGTACGACAGTTGTGTGATATAGTAATGGACTTTAATGAGACAAAGGTGAAGTACAGATTTGAGGTGACGTTAAATATTGTAGGATTAAATAGAAATGACATTTTAGGAATTAATAAACTTCCCTCCCCCCTAAGATACATTAACAAGTGTCCACACTTGACATACTTGGAACAAGGAATGGAACTGGCTTAGTGCCGTAATGATATATTTATTGCAGTACTAGATATAATCATCGAAATCTATGCGCTAAAAATGGAAAAAATTTGAAAATCTTGTACCTGTCATTCGATCTTTGCACATGCTATAAAAAGGTGGCAAGAGTGGAATAAAAGTGGTAGTGGCTTGCATCAGTGTACTCGACTCTTATTGAAAGAAAAGAAAGGAGAATTTTGATGACGTGGAAGGTGGGTGGGTCAAAGATAGAGAAATGAGATGAGTTGGAAAGAAAAAGTGGAATGTGAATGGAAGAATGAACTTCATGTAAACATGAAGTTTTTATTATGGACATGCTTGATGGAATTCTATTGAAGAGCTACGAGAAGAAGGGTTTCACCCTCTGTTGTAGGAAGTGTTACATGTTCTCATTTGTAATTTGTTGTCGAAACTGCTATAGGAAGTCTTCTTTTGTTTGAGGTTGGTGATACAAATTTAGCCGATGTCCATTGAATAATAGCTTGAAATGTACTAGATCAATTGTGGTCAATTGGGTGGCTCCATTTGTGAAGACACGGTTTATTTCATATGGTCCTAGCCATCTTGTCTGCAGCTTGCCTGGTATTTCCTTGAATCTTGAATCGAATAGCAATGCCCAATCGCCAACTTGAAACTGTTTATTCTTAATATGCGAGTCATGCCACTTTTTCCTTTATTTCTGGACTATTTTAGTTCACTCTAGGGAAGATTTGTGCATTTCATCCAAGGAATTGAGATGCATCAATCACTCTTTCTATGCTGTAGGAAGATCAATATTTAACTCCAATGTTGTCCGCAAAGTTTTGTGTTCAAATTCAATGGGTAGCATGGTTGCTTTTCCATATAACACCTCAAATGGATTTAACCCTGTAGTGGTTTTCCAGGTTGTTCTATATGCCCAGAGGGCTTCTGATAGTCTTCTGCTCCAGTCTTGGTGATGCAAATGAACTATTTTTGTTAAGATGGCTTCTATTTCCTGATTTGTAACTTCATCCTATCCATTGGCCTGAGGATGATAAGGGATTGACTTATGATATTTGATATTATATTCTTTCATGAGCTCTATTATCAAATTGGAAGTGAATTGGGCACCTTAGTCAGTTACAAGTTCTCTCGATACTCCATATCTGGTGAAAATTTTGTCATACAAAAATTATGTAACCTTATGGTCCCAGGCATGTTTCATAGCTTTTACTTTGACCCATTTGGTCAAATAATCAATGCACACTAGGATGTAAGACTTCCAACTATATGGAGGGTCTATTAGACCAATGAAGTCCATGCCTAATTTGTCAAATGGAGTTACCACCACCTATGGATTTAGGGGCATTTCATCTGATCTAGTTGGTCAGCCCATTCTCTGACATTTGTCACATTTCCTTGTGTAGCTGGTTGCATCCTTGTGAAGTGTAGGCCAATAATATCTAGTTGTTAAAATCTTTTCGGTTGTCCTTTTTTCTGCAAAGTGTCCCCCACATGGCTCACTATGACAGGCAGGGAGAATGTCATATGTCTCATCTTCTCGCACACATCTTCTCATTACTTGATCAGGTCTAGTGTAAAATAGTATGTTATCAATCCAAGAGAAATTAAATCTTTTCTCAATAAGAAGTGTCCTATCCTTGTAAGAAAAATGTGTTGGCATTTTGTTATCTGCAAGGTAATTAGCTATGCCAGCATACCAGAGACTTTGGACAAAAATATGAAACAAATGCTCATCTAAAAATGCATCATCTATCAGAGTAGTGTCTTCTTCAGCATGGTGAATTCTGGATAGATAATCAACTACTACATTTGCCTTGCCAGGCTTGTCAACTATAGTAATGCCAAATTCCTACAAAAGAAGAAGCCACCTTGCTAACCTGCCTATAATGGCAAGTCTGTTCATGAGATATTTTATTGTTGCATGGTCAGTATGAAAAAAAATAGGATAGCCAGTTATGTAATGATGGAATTTTTTCAGAGAATAAACTACTACTAGTAATTCTTTCTCAGTCACTGTATAGTTTAACTCTGGTCCATGGAGGCTCTTGCTAATGTTGTAAATTGAATTCTCTAGGTTACTGGAATTTTTTCCTAGGGCAATACCTATTGCGTATTTTGAAGCATCTGTATGAATGTGAAATGGAAAAGTCCAATCAGGTTCCCTAAGTATGGGTGCAGTTGTCAACAGTTTCTTAAGCCACAGGAAGGATTCATTACATTCCTTTGTCCAATTAAATTCTGCCTCTTTGGTAATAAAAGTATACAAAGGACTAGCTATTTGACTAAAATTTTGGATAAATCTCCTATAGTAGCCAACATGTCCTAGGAAAGACCTAACATCCTTTTACTTTGTAGGAATAGGTAGTGTGAGAATTACCTTTATTTTGGTAGGATCTACCTGGATTCCAGCTTCAGAGATAAAATGTCCCAGCACTACACCTTCTTGCATCATCATGAAGAATTTCTCACTGTTGAGAGACAATTTGTGTTCCTGACATCTGATTACTACTCTTTCCAAATTCTTCAGGGCTTCCTCAAAGGTGACACCAAATGTAGTAAAGTCGTCCATATATATCTCCATACAATCATGTGATATGTCAGCAAAGATGCTAATTATAGCTCTCTGGAAAGTAGCTGGTGCATTGCATAAGCCAAATGGTAATACATAATAAGCATATGTGCCCTAGGGGCATGTGAATGTAGTCTTCTCCTGATCTTGTGGAGCAATGTTGATCTAGTTGTAACCACTATAACCTTCTAGAAAGGAGAAGTATTTCTTACCAGCCAGAGTGTCCCAGACTTGATCAATAAAGGGTAAAGGAAAAGGATCCTTCTTTGTGGCTTTATTCAACTCTCTGTAATCCACACATATTTTCCATTTCCCTCATTTCTTAGGTACAATGACCAAAGGTGATACCCACTTGCTATCAGAGATTGGATAGATGAAACTAACATCTAGTAATTTTTTTATTTCATTTTTGACTATTTCTCTCAATGCTAGATTTATCCTTCTTTGAGGCTGATGGAGTGGTAAGATGCCATCATTAATGTAGATCCTATGGGTGTAGAGTTTGGGGTTCAAACCTAGAAATTCTCCATAATCCCAAGCAAAGGCTTTCACATGCTTATGCAAGATTTTTGTTAACAATGTCAATTGTGGGGGTGGCAACTTGTTGTTTACATGGAGATTGTGACCTGGGGAAATTTCCATAGTTGTTTTTAGCTCTACCATTGACATCTCAAGTACTCGGATTGTAGCTACTTCACATGATAATAATTGGCTAATTATCTCAGGGCTTGCTGGAAAGACACAGTCCTCATAGGTACATAGCTGTAGAATAGAACTTTCAGAAACATCTTTTGCTACTATACACTCATTTGTAAGAATACTTTGTATTACATCATCTTCCTCTTTCATTTTCAAAAAAGACTGTCTATGTATCATCATAAGTTTGGAAATAGAGTTGACCTCTTCTTCCTCATCCCCTAGTTCTAGCCAAATAGGATCTCTCAAGTCTGGCT
Source organism: Thuja plicata (assembly GCA_018584345.1). Classification (NCBI taxonomy): domain Eukaryota; kingdom Viridiplantae; phylum Streptophyta; class Pinopsida; order Cupressales; family Cupressaceae; genus Thuja; species Thuja plicata. The sequence goes on along the minus strand of MU228356.1, from coordinate 58,297 downwards.
GAGGCTGGGCATGAGGATAGAGTGCTAGCTTCTTTATTGCCTGACCATTTGAAATTGTCATACTTCCTAATCTGCAACTAATTTTTGCATCAGTGGTGGCTAACCAAGGTCTCCCTAGGATGACTAGATAGCCAGCAAAGTTTACTTTTGGTGATAAGATGAGAAAATCAGTAGGGTATTGCCATGAGTCTAAGGTGACTACCACATCTTCTATAAGACCATCTTGAGTGACTATTGAACTGTCAGCAAGTTGTAATACTGCTAGCATTGTTCTCAAACCCTCTATACTTAGTCTGTGCATTGTATCTTTGATCATTACATTTATGGCTTCTCCCAAATCAACTAAAGCATTTTTAATAGATTGTCCATTAATTATCAAGTCAACTACTGGACTTCCAGGGTCTAAATTCTTGGGTATAACTACCTTGCCCAATATGATATTAGCAAGTTTCCCTATTACATGAACTGTTTGAGTGTCCTTTTTTCTTCTAGGCTTTTTAAGGCATGCGTCCTTAATAGCTTTTCCATAGATAGGAATGTCTTTGATAGCTTGAAACAGAGGGATTTGGATGTGCATATTTTTCAGCTACTCAAGAATGTCAAATGACATTTCTTCTTGGGATATAAGCTTTTCTATGGTGAGCGTTTGTGGAAAAGGAGGGTCAACTGAGGTTTTAACATCAGTTTTGCTGGATTTTTGAGTTGATTGGGTGGTATCTTGCAATGTATCCTCTGGAAGAGGTGTTGATGCTGCAGGAGTGTCTAAAACTTTTTTGATAAAGGATGTTCAGGTTTAGGTAGAGTAGTACTGGACCTCAGATGGATATCAGATATCTCAAGTGCATAGGTAGGGTATTGCTGTGTATCAGTGGTATACATTGGATGTTTTTGTTGCTTGCTATTTGGATTTGGTTGTGGCTGAGTAAGAAATTGGGTTTTCTTTGGATTAGGGCTAGTGGCTACAGGAGGTGGCATTATTGCAGGAGGAGGGACCGACGGTGGTAGTTGTGGAAAAGCAAGATTTTGGTTAGGCCGCTCTGGATGCCCCCTCCATTGGTTATTTTACTACCAATTTCCTTGCAGTGGTTACCATTGATTTTTCTGGTTAGGCCACTTATTATTTTTCCATTGGTTATTTTTCTAGTTAGGCCATTGGTTATTCTAGGTTGACTAGCTGAGAGTACTGAGAAGGATTTTGATAGCTTTGGTTTTGCCATTGACTACTGTAAGGATTTGAAAATTGTAATGGGTCCTAAGGCATACCTTTTCATGAAGCCCATGGTCGACATTGATCAATGAAGAACACTTTCATGTTGTCTCCTTCTATCTTCATGTACTCATTAGGCAAATGTTGATTTTCTAGGTTCGCCACCAGCTTGCATCCATAGTCTTTCTTTTGTTTATGATAATGATGACAATACTCAGCTAACTACAATTTAGTGTCTGCATGTTTCTTCTTGGCAGTCATGGTGTTGAGATGCATAGAAACATCATTAATGATTTCTTTCTTGAAATTTGCTAGAAAATTAGATATCTCCAACTTAGAAATGCCTGAACAGCTCCCTTTTGTGACTGTAGACCTATATCCTCTTCTTTTCTTCCCAGTTGATTAGGATTAGTTGAGACAGAGTTCCTTGTGGTCATCCCAAGAATATTGGGATATGTCCCCACCATCCATGAGGTCCAATGCTTCCAAACAACTCTCATTCACTCCTCTTAAGAAGACTAGTTTCTATGAATCCTCTGCCAAAACATGTTGGGGATTCTTCTGCATGGTGTATAAGAAATGTGAAACATAGTCCACCAAGGTTTCATCCTCCTTCTGAGACATTCAAAAAATATCATCTCCCCTTGGGTCACTCCCCTTGCAATATTCTTTGTATTTCTGCAGAAACAGAGTCTGCATCTCATCCCATGTGCCTGTTGCATTTGCTCCTAAGTCCATGAACCATTGTAAGGTTGACTCCTTTAGTGTTGCTAGAAATAGTTTGAGTTTGTGGGCATCAATGTTATAGTCAAAGCTATGATAGAGGATGTCAAACTCAAACAAAAAGGTGTTAGGATCTTCAGTTATCAGCCCATAAAACTTTGGAAGTGCAGTAGAGGGTATGTTTTTGAGATTGGCATTGTTTATAAGGCTCGGTAGAGGAAATGGGAAAGTAGACTGTGCCATTACTAGAGGTATTGGGAGTTGGAGTTGTTTTTGGAAAGGAATATTAGCCATAGGATTGTTAAAAAATGGTGCGTTTGGGTTAGAATTATCAAGAAAAATGGCCAAGATTTTAGCGAAAGGCCAAAGACCACTTATATCAAAAGGCTCTGGTCTAGCGGAAGATGTTGCAGGAAACTCAGGACTTGCGTCAACAAAAGGAAAATCAACTTCTTCAACTTGTTCATTCAAATTCGTAGACTCTCATGGAATAAATCTGCCATATTCATCTCTTCTTCTTCCGCTTCGATGCATGCAAATAAATTCTTCACATCGGTGAATAAAATTTAAAACTAAAACCACTAAAAACTAGCTTAGAAATGAAAAATGACTCAGAAAGCTCCTTAGCTTGACACCATCCCTAGTAGAGGCACCAAAAATTAACCACCTCATAATAGGTTCTTAGTAATCATGACCAAAGCCTCTCTTAGGAATAGTTTATTCAATCTAAGAATCACTTCTCCCACCATGAGGTGCATTTAGTTTGTCAACCTAGGGACGTATACTTGAAATGGTACAACACAGTATGTGCACTAAGTTCCTTAAAGAGTCACTCTACTTATGATGCAGGAAAGTAAAATACATGAAAGGAATCTATACTAGGGCTACAGGAAAGAAAACACACCTACTCCTTACTGAAATGAACACTACAAATTGTAAACTCTACTTAAGCCTATTCTTTCAACCTAGAGAATCCACTATAACCATCCTTGCAGGTTTTGTAGGAACATTCACAAAGTACAATGTTGCAGGAAGAAACTGTAATCTTCTATCTAGAATGATGGAAACACAGAAAGTAAATCTACTCTAGTCTATTCTAATCCACCTCCCAAGTGGGCCCCCTTGGTCAACTTCTACTAATCTATGAACACAAAATATAAACCAAAAGTTACTTCATTGTATTCCAAGAACTAATTACATGAGAATGGCACGTAAAATGAAAATGAACTTGTTGTGCAAGATACAATCAGAACATTGTATTCCAAAATCTCTGAACTTACAAAATAATAGTCTCCTCCCTATAAATAGAGGATTGAATTCATTATTCTAAAACATAAAAGGAACCATCTAACTGAAACTACACCAGAGAGAAAAAAATAGGAAACACAATAGCCCACGACATATGCAATGAAGTCAGGGTGACCAAGTCAACATGCTGGAAGTGCAAAAGGAATATAGAAGCGCTTCATTCATGCATTTTTGAAGCAGTGGCTCCTCATTTGTAGTAGCCATGTCTTCTGATGCCATGATGGTTATCCACTTGCAGCTGGTCTTTATCATTCTCTTTGAATGTTGTCGACCACTCCCAAGCGACTCCTATTTCCTGGCAGGTTAGTTATCATGCAAAGATATTCATGCAAGTAGCTAAATAAAATTGATCCAGATATTAGAACACACATTTTGATTATTATATGAAATACTACAACATATATATAATATTGGTACAATATGACATATCTATTCTACCCAAAGGTTTAATGGTTTTATCTGTACTTTAACATAAGTTCAACTAATTATAAGTCCATGATTGTTCTGGTAATACTTAAAAATAGAGTATAAAGATTAATATAATAGAGACAGTAAATGGTCTCATCAGGCCTCATGGGTCCACATAGATTAGTATGGACTAATTCTAGAATTGCATTTGATGTATGGATTTTACTCTTGAAACTAGACTTTGTCATCTTACCTTTTTTATAGTTCTTGCACATGATATGCTCAGGCTTTGTCATGCTCGGTAAGCCTCTGACATTCCTTTTATTGCTTATCTTTATCATGTTGTCAAAATTCACATGACACAATCACATGTTATCTTCTATGCCACAATCATACGTCTTCGTTTCTAGCCATTAAACAAGTGGTGTTAATGTCATCAAGATAGAAAAGGTTACCTTTTGTCTGCTCACCAGTTCCAATCAACCTTCCTCATTCATTGAAGATATTTTCCTTCTTATTTTCAAATGCCACTTGGTGACCTATATTATTCATATGTAAAACACTTAACAAATTATAATTTAGTCCTTTTACCCAGTAACAATTTTGACATTTGATCAAGTTATTCAACATTATGGTTCCTTTACCTTCATCTGGACAAGGTGTGTCATTAACCATTCTTACTGAACCACCATTATAGTATTCAAAAGTTTTAAACTTTTTCTTATCACCGTTCATGTGGTGAGTGCAACCACTATCTATGATCCATTCATCATTCTTACTAATGTTAGATATGAGTGTAGTTTCTTCATACCTTTCTTCTTCTTTGTCTGAGTCCTTCATGGCTACAAATACCATCTCAAAGTCTTCTTCAAATTTGGTGTTATTATCATCAACTTTGTTCTCAACTAGGTAATAAGCTTTCTTTCCTTTGTCCTTTTAGTATCTAGTATCTCTTCTTTTAGAATGTTAGTTGCTTCGTTAATCTCTATTATCACCTCTATCAAACTTCTTCTCATATGATCTGTCATTACTTCTGTCATCTTTTCTTCTATTTGGACATCTTGCAGCAAAGTGTCCCACCTCTTTATAATTAAAACATACAAGTGGTAATTTATCTGTGTATCTACCGTTGCCTCTCTGCAATATTCTTGCCATTAGTGCTTCAATCTCATCAAGTCCTTGATCCTCATTATCACTATCACTATCATTCCTAATAGTGTGTCTATAAATTGAATTACTTATTTTCAAAAAATATTTGAATGTAGATTCTATAGATGGTAAGACACTATTATCAAAGTTATTCATCTCAAATGAAATCAGTCTACCAATTAGACTATCTAGAGTAACTATATTATTTGCAACTTCTCTCATTTCTTTAATAGTAGAAAATCTAATAGCATATATAGGCAGTAAGGTTCTTAAGATTTTACTTACCACTATCTCCTCTTCAAGTACACCTCCAACTCCTCCGATAGCATTGACTACCTCTTTGATTCTGAAGCTATACTGGGTGATATTTTCTTCATCTTTCATCCTTAGGTCATCAAACCTCCCTCTTAGGCTTTCTACCTTGGCTCTTAGTACATTAGCATCTCCTCCATGTACCAGCTTCAACTTATCCCACATTTTCTTTGCAGAGGTGCAAGTTTTAACATCTTTAAACTCAGTATCAGAGAGTGATGAGGCAAGTTATATCATCATGAAATTATGCTCATTTTGTTCTCTTATTTTCTCAAGATTATGAGTTCCTATAGGCAACACATATTCATTATAAAGGTGTTGAGTAACATCATTACCAATACCTAGTAGGTGGAGTCTTATTCTGCTTTGCCATGATGCAAATTTGTCTTTATTCAACTTGGGCATATCTCGTTTGTTCATCTTGTAATCTTTTGCTTGAGTTGTTAAACTCCTTTTCTAAGCACACAAGCTCTAATACCAATTATTAGTAATAAATTAGAAGGGGAGGGGGTGAATCAGTGACCTCAAAAATATTCCAATTAATCAACCCAAAAACTTATTACCACAATATTAAGCCTCTAGTTATCTTCAATACTACAAGATGAATGCCTTCAAATATACTTATCAAATAACTACTGCTTGGAGTTACCTTTTAAACCTTATTATTTACGTTTACCGAATAGCAATCTTTCAATTTACCAAAAAATAGTAAATTACTTAGAGTATACTGATCAATCTAGATTAGCTATGTGTAATGCAAAACACTAAAGTAATGACTCATAGACACATTGACACATGGATTTTTAACATGGAAACCCTATTAAGGGAAAAATTACTTGGGACCGGTAACCCAAAATTTTCACTCTTTTGAAATGAGCTCGGTGAAGAGCCAACCCTGTTAAAGGTTGAAAACACACTGTTAGGTGTGACCCTGTTAGAGGATTTAAATGATTAGTTTGTCACTTGATATCAGGAATCCCTATGCTACCTTCCTTGTCCAAACTCTTTTGGTTTGTCAAATGGTATCTTGCATCTCATGATATCTTCATGATCAAAATTTTTGATACTCCTTAGGATGTATCTCAATGTAGAAAGGATCTTTAGATCCCGCTTGGTTAAGAGACTTTTTGAATCAATGGTTAAAATGAAACAATATGATCTATTCACATATACAACTTATACTTGTAGATTTTCAGATCTATTGTAAGCTCATTAAAACATTCTGATCAATATATCTTTTCAATACCTTTGCTCCACTTTTGTTTCTTCTCGGTGATGCTATGCTCTATTTCTCGGTGTCCACATAAATCTTTCCTCAGCTTGATTGATCAAGACCATATGAAGTTGTTCTTCATCAGTTTCTCTTTAGCATCCTCTTTTTCATTCACTCCCCTTAATTTGCAATGAATTAAGTTGTCTCTTTATAGACATGATATAACCATTTCTAGGTTCTTTATTTTCTTGTTCTTGGCGTGATCTTCAATCTTAGCCAATCTTGATTTAAAGCATAACTCTTGTTTTATCTTGTAGAAATATTCTTGACAACTGCACAAAATAGCTTTAAATCCTTTACTTATCTCTGGCTTTATCTTGTCGATAAAAATAATGATAACTACCAGTTAAGTCTATATTTAGCTCTTCCAACTAGATATTTTGTCATTTTTGAACTCCAATTAACTTTGGTGTTTTAACTCTTAGCTTCGGTCAACACTCCAGTTCTCCTCGGGCTTCTCCATCGGGGTTGTCTGTCCTTCGAGCTTCACTGCAAAGTTCTTCTTGTTGATTAACAGTATAATTTTGGACATCGGTAATGCTTTTGATTTTTCTCTTCAGTAATTCTCATCGGTTTCTTTTCTTTGGAATCACTGTGACTTAAATTTTGGTGATCTCTGTCTATCAGGTTCCACTAGTCATCGGTGTTTGAAGTCACTTAGTGAATGCTTGTCTTTTATGCATTACTGAAAGCATAATATTTTTCTCTCTAATTCTCTGAAGTCTTTGACACTTTGATTATAACTGATTAGATTATATCAAGTTGACATCAATGACAATACAATCCATTAACTGATTTAATGTCTTGCATTATCTTTCTACATTTTGGTGATCAAATTAACATCTTCAAACATTCAATCAGTTACATGTCATCAAATACAACATCATAACAATGTGAGATCAACACAACATCATCATAAAGTCAAAAATATCTAGCACTATATCGACTAAATGTCTAAGTCTAGATAACATATGAAATATAAAACATGGCCACACAAGTCTAATCTATCCAACCATGTCAACAGAGTCAAAGTGTTTCATAAAGGGCTTGAAAAATAGGTGTCAAATAGGTTGAGTCATGATATAAGGAGACTTCTTCTCTGAAAGATTCAGAGTGATAGACACTTTTTAGGCCACTTCAAGTAACATATGGCATCAATAAGATTGGTTGGATATAGAGGTTATCTAACATGATGAAATAATCTTATTAATATTAATGATTCATTGAATAATCAACTATTAAAGTGACTAGTCCTACCAATGTGGATTAATGAATAAGAAATGTTTGGTTCAAGCTGTAAATAATATAAAAGTATTAATTAATCATAATACACATTAAGCTTATCAACGATAAATCATAGCTAAGATGTGGAACTACTTAGTAATGAAGTTAATCACAAGTAATAGTCATTGTTTGCATATGAATAGTGGTGCGATTAAGGAAGGAAGAAACATGTCTTTTGAATATAACTCATCATCCTACTAAAACATGTAAGATATTCTAGAGGAGCATCAAATGATAGATTATGGAATAGGCATTAATTATTGTGCAACCAAAGATAGAGGGAAATCAAAGAGATCAGCCCAATCCTTGTAGCAAGAGTCACACAATGGAAACAAAAAATAAAATAACAAGATACAAAGATTAAGAAAGATCAGTGGTTCACATTATCCCAACTTCAATAAATTACACCACATTGGCCAACAATATGTTGGTTTACATTCTAGGCATATAGGCCTGATTAGAGATTGAATTATGAGAAAAACTACAATGATAACCTTCAAGAGGTTATTTATCTAAGAACTAGATCTAGACTACCCAACCACCCCTGAAAAAGATCAAAAACCTCAATATATAGAGCCTTCACAACACATATGTCGGCCAGAGAAATTACATTTTCAAAGACTAAGAAAACGTAATGTGTACAAATATAGGCCAGGACCCAAATCATAAGGATCTCATAGCCAAGATGTAGAAATGATGCATGATCTAAGAGTGACATCAGCCAAAGATCCAAGAACGTTGAGATATGAGCCACTAAGCTTCGTCGACTGGGAAAATGCTTTATGAGATCATAATACACCATCTGACCGTTAGAACATGAAGAACACACAAAAATGACCATGAATATTTAATATCTTCACAGTGAAGTTTCCAAATGAGGTGTGAACCAAGACACAAGTAAAACATGATGTCTAGAACCAATTCTTAGATTCATAACATCCAATGATCCATAACCAAGGAACTCCACCAAAAGCATAGAAATTGGAAAATAGAAACTGTAAAGAAGAAAATAGAGGGTCTCTTGATAAGGTTTTGAACAATAGAGATTTGTACATAAGAGATACCCTATGCCTCCATTAATCATATTACATTTAATTATAACTGAGAAAGGGTGTAAATATAGAAATGATTGCAAAGGAAAATGGAATAAAATACTTACCTTAGAAAAAGAACCTGCTGAAAACCCTGTAAGACGGTCTCAAAAAATGTTGATTTTCACACTATTTATTGAAACTATGAGATCTAAAAAACCCAAAAATCATTTTCCATTCTGACATAGTTTCTATTTGTATCCTCAAGTCAATGTCGACCTTGACCCAGAATTTCTAATTGTGACTTAGGGAAAATTCAACCTAAAAAGTCTCAGACTGAAAATAAATTTTTGGATCCTAAAATTTTCCCAAAAAGGGTATCCAAATCTACACTTCGGTCTTCTATTCTGAACCTGTACCTACAAAAAAAATGGTTTGTTTGTTGGGGAGGAGGGGTTTGCCTTGGTTTGCCACATGATATATAAATAACATTACTATCAATGAGCTGTTTGATCTTATAATGTAAAGCTTGACATTCATTAGTAGAGTGATCATGAAATCTATGATATAAACAAAAAGGAAAATTCTTCAAGTGTGGACTATGTTTCTTTTTGCAGTTAGGTCTAGTAATCATCTTAGTACGAAGGATTTTAGGCAAAAGAACTTCTTGGTCAAATTCCTTCATAGGGTCATCATGTTTTGAAGTGTTATTTGAGATGTTGTTATTAATGTGTTGTTGAGGATTAAATCCCAATCCATAAAAATGCTCATGCCCCCTATTCTGTAAGGGCATTTGAATTCCATGTTTATGCTTACCACATCCTTGACCATGGAATCCTTGTTTAACTAGTAAATGATAACCAGGACCATAACAAGAATCCATATCAGAAGGAGTCAATGGAACTTTAGTAGTCACTATTTCATCACTAGTAGGTTTGACAGATTCATAGTGGGTAGAAGCAATGACAAAGTTATTATGAAGGGAATTAGAAGTAGAAGTAAAAGCTCTTTGTTCAAACTCTCTTTGTTGCTTCATAAAATCAAGATTAGAAACTTTATACTCTCTAATAAAGGTAGGATTAAAATCCAAGGTTCCCCAATCATCTCAAGGAAGAGCATTAGAAGAAGGAGGATTACTATTAGGAATATGAGTATTGTGGGTTTGAATATTCAAACAAGGATTTTGTGCATCATCCGCACGAAGTGTATACACCATGTTTTTGTGAATAAACTTGACTTTACAGTGAAGGGTGGAAGGAACAAAATGCATCTCATGCAACCAAGGTCTACCCAAAAGTAAGTTATAATTAAGAGGTCTAGGCATAACATGAAAAGGCGTATTCAGGATGACTAGACCTACTTTCATAGGTAAGGTAATGATGCCCAAAGTGTTCTTATCAATGTTATCAAAGCCACATATAGGATTATTATCAGCTTGAATAGTTGAAAGATCAAATTTAATTTATTTTAGCATCTCCATGCTACAAATATTAAGCCCAAATCCATTATCAATCAAGGTCCTACGAATGATACTCTTATTGCTAGTAACAACAACCATAAGGGCATCATATTGATTCTGAACTTCTTTATAAGGTAAATCCTTTTGAGTAAAAACAATGTCAAGAGGACCCGAGGTAACATGCATGCATTGTAAGAAGGAATTGATGTTCTCTTGGTTAGGAGGTGGAGTGGAAAGAGTTTCTAGAGATTTTTTTAAGGCTTCATGGTAGGTAGGTGAAGTTTGAAGAATCTCCCATAAAGAAATCTTGGCAGGGGTATTGCGTAATTGGTCTATCAAATCATACTCCATGCTAGGAAGACAAGGTGGAGGAGGAAGAATGGGTTGAGAAGGTGGTAAAGAAGTAGCAACCACCGAATTAGGTTGAGGGTTATTCCTTGTATGATAGGTGTGAGCTATCGAATCTTGATCATTGAAAGACTCTAAAGATTCCATAGGTTTACCTTTGATAGTAATGCAAGGACAACCTTTTATAGTCAACAAGGGTTTTGGATAAACCATGTTAGTTGTCTCAATACTACAAATAGGTTCACAAGAAGGAAGAAAAGAATACATCCTAGGAGGAGATGAGGGAGGATCTTGATTCTCCAAGATCATCACTAAGACGGAGAAAATTAAGGGAATTCATATCATTCTCCGCTAATGCCTGATCACTAGAAGGAATCCCAAATGGAGGTAAAGCATATATAATTTTTTCTTCTTAAAATATCTACATAAGGGGAGTGTGTTTTAGAAAAAGAGTCACCATCGTGTATGAATATGTCATCCATTAATAAATCACCCTCTTGTATCAAGGCATCTTCACAAGGAGGGGATAAATCAATGTTTTTATCCAAGGGTTCATCCTAAAAAGTAGAATCATCCACAATGGCTTCATGAGGAAGAGAGTAATCAACATCCAAATCCAAAGGTTCATCCCAAATAGGAGGATTATCATCCCTATCAATAAAGCACAGTGTAAAATGTTTGGAAAATACTTGAAACAACTTGGGCAACATAATAACGAATAAAGAAATGCATAGAAATAGATCTAGATATATACAAATGCATTCAAATGAAATGTATGACGAAAAATGTAAATGTTTTTGTATTTATAAATAAATTTTTTGATTTTTATTTATTTTTTACATATAAATGCAAGAGCATAAAAGAAATCTACTTTTAAATGCATGAAAGATTTAACATAAGATGCAAATCTAATACCGAAAAGAAAGAGTTGTCTATTGTAGGTTCACCAAAATGTAAGGGGAAAATGGTGTTAGAGTAATTAGTTAGTTTCATTACTCTTTTTTCTCTTAAGCTGTCTCTTAGGTGCATATAATTAATATTTTATATTAATTATATTGTGCAACCTAGTTTTTTCTGTTTAGGGTTTGTTCACCTTTATAGGCTGAACTTTGTAATGTTTCTTTCATAACTTAGGGAACAATATTGTGACTGTTCTTTTGAGCATCTCTGAGTTCTGCTTTTTCATTCTCGTGCTTCTTCTTTGTAATAGGTTATTTGCATTCAGGTGTATTCAGGTTCTGTTGATTTGCATTTGTCAAATCCTACATGGTATCAGAGCCACCCTGTCGCTACCTGGTTTGAAGGTTTTTTGAAGCCACGATTTGAAGACGATAGCCATAGCTTCTCTAGGGTTTTTTTTTCATTTTTAAGGAGGCACTGGTTTTTGGAGTACTTTGAGCCATTGTAACAGGTTATTTGCATGCAGGTGTATTCGGGTTCTGTGGATTTGCATTTGTCAAATCCTACAAATAGAGGGTCTCTTGATAGGGTTTTGAACAATAGAGATTTGCACATAGAAGATACCCTATGCCTCCATTAATCATCTTACATTTAATTGTAATTGAGAAGGGGTGTAAATTTGGAAATGATTGCAAAGGAAAATGGAATAAAATACTTACCTCTGAAAAAGAACCTACTGAAAACACTGTCAGATGGTCTTAGAAACTATTGATTTTCATGTTTCTGAATTGAAACCGCGAGAGCTACAAATCCCAGAAATCATTTTCCATTTTGACACAGTTCCAGTTTGTACCCTCAAGTCAATGTCAACCTTGACCCATAATTTCTGATTGTGACCTAGGGCAGGATAGACCTAAAAAGTCTTAGACTGAAAATCTATTTTCAAATCCCAAAAGTTTGGCAAAAAGGGTATCCAAATATGCACTCTGATATGATGTTTTGAACCTGTACCTACAAGAAAAATGGTTTTTTTGTTGGGGGAGAGTTTTTCCTTGGTCAAACCCCAGTTTTGGAATTAAACTTATAATCGAATTGAAATTTCATAAGTAAATAAATGAATTCACCTTGCTTTTATAGAAGCCCTTGTGGTGGATTCAAATCCTTGGGTCCACAAGTATGTATGTGTAACACCCCAAAATTGGCACCTAATAATCCTAATCAATTTTGGTGCATTCCTCCAATTTTCTCATCTTCAAAGTCCTATTGTATTAGGCAAATTCTCCCCTTATTTGACTTTAATTGACTGAGTTTCAAATGCAGAAAACCAAAATTTGCATAAATCTGACATTTAATTCCTAATTCTCAATGATTATTAGCTAAAAACCCCTATGATTAATTGATTTAATCCTAAAGTCTTAAGTGCTTTTAATTAAATCAATTCCACCCCCCTTTAGCTAATATACATAAAAGGAATTGAAAGGTTATTTAATTATTGGATGAATTATCCTCAAAAAGGAATTCCATAATTCCATGTGAAAGGACACTTATGTGGCAATAATTCACCCTTTTATTTAAATAATATTTGCTTATTTGTCTCAAATGGAGAATGAAGAGACAATTGTTTCTTTTCAAGAAACTCTTCACTCTCTTGCTCTGGTTTTCTATAAATTGGACCCATTTTTCTTCATTAAAGAGGATGATTTTGGAGAGCATCAAATCTATAGTCATTTTTTGCATAATTTATTTCATGTATCAAGTTTAAATTTGCATAATTAGGATAATATTTAAATTGGAATTGAAGATATATGTTTTCATTTAAGATTCATTTCTATATCTAACATTTCAATTTATGCTTTCAAGCTTTCATAGATTACAAGCAATTCAATTCTAGCTTAGAAGCAATTCCTTTCATAGATTACAAGCATTTCATTTCTAGATTAAAAGCATTTTTATTCTTAGATTAATTGCATTTTACTTCCATAGAGTAGTTGCAATTCATTCTTAGATTAGTTGCAATTCATTTTCATAGCTTAATTGCTTCTCAATTCATAGATTAAGAGCTTTTTCTCATAGACTAGTTGCAGATTTCATGAAATTAATGGTAAATATTCTCTTCTTGCATTCTTAAATCCTACATGTTAGCAATGGTCAGGTTTTTGGCTCTCATTTTGAGGGTAAAACTCAACATCCACAACTAATTAGGAGGCAACAGGTCACCTCAATAAAATTTGCAGAACAAACAATTCATGTTTGTCTTTGTGAATTGAGCGATTGTGTAAGGACTATGTTGTGTTTGTGTTGAATTCAGAGGTCCACATTCAGCATTAAACATTTTGGTGCCCAGCGTGGGGTAGAAGAAACAATTTCTGGCCTCATTTTTAAATCTGTTGACTGTGTTTTTTAAGCTCTGTTGTACGTCCGTACTGCACTGGTATGGATTCTCACGTGAAGTTTTACTTCGATTCATTCAAAGTTTTGCGTCAAGCTGCGTGAAGATTTGCTCCTATAACACTTTCTCATGTGAATAAATAGTTTTCTCGTGCACGTTGAAGCACCCTGTCACGTGAAGAAGCAGTTTTCTCATGCACGTCGAAGCACTTGCTCGCGTGCGCCGAAGTACTTTCTCGCGCGAACTTTTACAGACAGGCATATAAAATTCAGAATTTTTAATCTATTATTCCTCTGTTCTGACCTCTATTTTCTGCTGTGATTTTTTTGTTTCTGGTTTTCTGTTGCAGCATAATAGTGGTTTTTAGGTTCGCTTGTCAAAGATTAAAACATTCTAACGGTTTACTTGCAGGATGATAGTCAAAGACATCATTAAAATGTCATGTTTGTTTACTGTTTTTAATTCACATAGTCTAAATAGGGCTTTGTTAAAATTTTGTAAGGATCCGAGACCCAGATGTTTCTAGCATGACGGATACTTGGGGAAGCAAAGCAAGATAAGTGAATCTTTAGCACTTCTACTTGTTAGGGGATTATGCTCTTCTCTCTTTGAGAGAATCAGAAACCCAAAGACTTGTGGATTTGGTGGAGTGAAACTATCTCAGTGATGAACATGCTTGATGTGTTTGGGTGAGGTGCAAAGGTAGAGAAGTATGCTCTTCTCTCTTTGAGAGAATCAGAAAATCAAACCCTTGAATCCGAACCAAGTTGAGTCACCTTTAGAGGGTTGGCCAGAAGTTGAACCTCCGGGAATGACCCAAGTGAGTACACACCTTTCATTGGTGATTCCACCTCACTCTAATAAAGTATTCTTTGTTGTAGTCTAAAGAATCCAAAGCCATAGTAACTTCTTTCTCATTTATTTCGTCTATCATCACAAGAAAGCCTTGTTTGTCATACTGAGCGGTGCCACTCCCAGCCTTGCTTGCAAGGGTGTGTGACTTACAAGTGTTGGTGTGGCTGCGAGGCCCTAGCTCTGTATCAGAGGCACCAGAGGTTATTGTGAATGGAATCCTATTAAACACTCTCTTAGTTAGATGCCTACCCAGTTCACCTCCGAAAGGAGGCATAATTTGTGCGCAGGGAGAGGGAAGAATCTCTCCCCTAGATTCTCGACATAGGTATGCACCTAGATGTTTGAAGTGGTATATGATGCTGGCCCCTATTTAAGGGTTACCTTTGAACATATATACTTAGTCCTTGGAAACACTGAAAACACGGGCGCTCTTTCGAGGGTGACACTGCTATGTGAGGTGAACGCATACGCATAAGATAGCAGGGCACAAATTTTGTCTTCTCAACCAATTTTCTTTGTAGGGATAATTGAGTGTTTGTTCTTGAGTCTTAAACTGTTCATTCTATCATTCAAACAAAGACTCCCATGTTTCTACCAAGTTGCTTTGTCCTTGGTGGAACTTTTTTTGACTACTATTTGCATCACTACCTGATTGAAACTTTGTGTTTTTAAACGAATGCTTGTCACCTTGAAACAGAGATTGCTGATTTGTATCATCTTAAAATTGTCCCAAGCCTAGATATCTTGTTAGAGAATAGTTCTCACTATGTCTCGAAACCTGGTTCTTACCTTGAAAACTAAGTTTGTTTATCTTCCTTATCTTCCTCTTGTCTAGATTTGATCGCTTGTTCCTTCATTGTCTGTAAACTGAAACCAGTTGTCTCAAGTTGCGAACTGACTGATCTTCTAAGCAAGCGCATCAAGACAATTCTACAATGTCTAAAATCAAAGACAAGATTCTTAGGGAAGATTTATGGAAACAACTTCAAATTATGGGATCTCAACTCCAGCGATTAAGGGAGGAAAAGGATTCTCATGTCTCTCCGATTTCTTCCAACATGGGTAAATCTTGGTATATTAATCCCAATTTTTATCCCGAACAATGTGATGATGATCCCAATTTTTATCTTGAACAATGTGATGATGATCCCAATTTTTATCCTGAACAATGTGACGACAATCCCAATTTTGATCCAGACCAGTTTGATGACAATCCTAACTTTGATCAAGAGCACATAGAAGAAGTCATGACCACATCAAATGAGATCCTTTTCTATCCGCAAAAGAAGGATATTGCAATTCAAGAAGAGTCTAATTATTCTTCAGAAAGAATCTTTACTCCTTTGGGACAATCTTATGAATCTGCCTTGGAGAAACTTCTTCAGAATGACATCATGACATTGCCTAAAATCACGTTAAATGGATACACATTCTTCAGTAATTATTGTGCATATCATCAACACAATAATCATGAAACTTCATCTTGTATGGAGTTGAAACATAAAATCCAAGATCTCATCGATGATGGAATAGTCGAAGTGGAAAATACTAATGAATCACCTAATAAAGATACTAATCTCAAGCATGATCAATATCAGGAACCTATGTCTAGCAATGGTTCCCATCTCACAACTACTTCTTCCACCATTCCTCCATCTTCTATAGCTTCATCAGCTCTGTCAAAAATTGAACCTAATAATGACCATGTCTACCCTCAAGGACTATCTCTAAAAGAGATCCAAGCTAACCCGCATACGACTGCAAGTTCTCCTCAGGTTTCAAAGATCATAAACCCCAAGCTTCCATGTGCTTCAACGCCTATCATGCCTATTCCCAATGACTATCTGTCAGCGTGTCAAGAATCTTCCATGCATATCAAAACCCCTATCTTGTCCTTAGAAGTGGCTCCATGTCAAGAGGACAATTCAAAGTGTGAAGAAACAAGTATCAATAATGATCAAGATCAAGATACCATCCATTCTAATCCAACAGTTGACCAAAGTCACATATCTAATGGGTCCCATGATGATTCTATACAATCTCCTCCCACATTTGATGAAGTTTCGATATCCCTAAATTTAGAGGATGATCCTCTCATATCCTTTTTCTTCCAAAAAGATATCCATCCACCTCAAGAGCTACATACTCCTCCATCTCCCAAGCAAGATCAAGATATCCTTTCCACCATCTCTAATGAACCTATTGAAAATCAAGAGAAAGGTACCCTTTGTACACCTTCTAAAGATCCTTGTCAAGATCAAAGCATCCCTTCACCTCTTTGTCATGCTCTTCCATATCCACCTCAAGAAAACATTGTTCCTCCAAATCCCTTGCAGAAAAATAAATCCCCTGAAGCTTTAGCTGCTCCTATCAAAATTTCTCTTATCAAAGCTACTCAAGCACCTATTGAAATAAAGGTAAATTCAAAAGAGAAGTGCCTTGGTCATGCAGCTCACTCTAAAGATGTTGATATCCCCTCCACACTTTATATCCCTCCATTCAAACGTAAGCACCAGTCTTCTCCATCCTCCAAATCTATCCTTGGTCCTTATATCCCAAATCTTAGACTGTCAAACCTTCCATCTATATTGGGTCCTTATGTACCTCCATCTACCATGCCTATCACTACTAGCTTTTTATCCACTTACCCTATCCCCTATCAAGATCAACAAAGACATGCATCTTTGAAAGCTCCCTATCAACCCCTCCATATGAACCAGTCATATTGGCCCTATTCATCCACAATTCCTAAGTCTTCTGGAAGCAATTTGGATGTCAAACGAAGAAATTAGAAATATAAGAATCCACTTACATATGAAGATCATTATGTCCCATCTAATCGACATGTGATTACAAATAAAAAGGAAATATTCAAGAGACCACAAAGGTCCACTAAGAAAAGAACCCAATCAAAGAAAATATGGGTTCCTAAATCAATTATGAAAGAATTGCATTCTAAATCATATGATGCAAATAGAAAATCAAATGCTATATGGATTCCCAAGTCTCTTCTCATGAACTTGGATAAAAAAAGAAAAGAAAAAGTTATGTGGAGTCCTAAGTCGCTCGTAAAAGTCTTGAACAAAAAGGAACAATCAGAGTTGGCATCCAAGCTTCCAAATTCTTCCACTTCATCTCCATCTAAAGATCTCCCATCATCTGACTCCATCTTGGGTCCTCGCGTACCAAGATCCATATCCGCTTATCCACCAATGTCTCAAGATATTCCACCCACTTTTCCTCCATTCATCCACTACCCTTCAAGGGGTGTGTCAATGTTGATCTTGTCACCTACTATCCTTCCATATTGGGTCCTTACATTCCTTCTTTTTCTCTCATCCAATCCGTTACATAAAAT
>MU228356.1:12488-32404 GCA_018584345.1 Thuja plicata | reverse complement strand
TATATATATGTGTATATATACATATATATATATATATGTATATATAGATATGTATATATATATGTATATATATATGTGTGTGTGTGTGTGTGTGTATTCACATACACACACACACACACACACATATATATATACATGTGCATGTGTATATATGAATATGTATATATGCACACACACAGACAAATATATATATACGCACACACATACACATGTATATCCATATGTATATGTACATGTATATATATATGTGCACATGTATACATATATATATGTACATGCATATATACATGTGTACACACACATATATATACATATATATGTATATGTGTATATTATATATATGTATGTATATGTTGCTAGAATAATTGAGAGGGTGTGAATCAGTGGCCTCAAAAATTAATCTAATAAATCAACCCAAAAATTTATACCACAAGTATAAAACCTCTAGCTATCTTCAGTCCTACAAGATGTATGCCTTTATCAAATATATACTGCTCGGTTAACGTACTATTAATCCTTTCCTTAAGCTTTACCAAATAGTAGTCTATCTTTTATTAACCTTTACCGAAATATAGTAAATAACTTAGTGTTTATCGATCAATATTGTTTTAGTAATGTGTAAAGCAAAACATCAAAGAAGTGAACCATATACACATTTGACACATGGATTTTTAACGTGGAAACCCTGTTAGGGGAAAAACCACTTGGGAACGGTGAGCCACAATTTTCACTCTTCTGAAGTGAGCTCGGTGAAGAGCCAACCCTGTTAAAGGTTACAAACACACTGTTAAGTGCGACCTTGTTAGAGGATTTATCACTAAGAGTTTATTACTTGACCTAGAATTCACTATGTTTTCAACATGAAAACCTTTTGATACTCCTTGAGATGTATCTCAATATATAAAGGATGGTTTAAATCCTACTCTGTTAAGACATTTTCTAAATCAATTGTTAAAATGAAACAATATATGGTCTATTCATAAATACAACTTAATCTTGCAAATGTTTAGATCTATTGTAAGCTCATAATACCTCTTCTAATCAATTTTCTCTTCAATTCCTTTTCTCCACTTCTTTCTTCTCGATGAATGTTGTTTCTTCTCTATTGCTCGGTGTCTGTAGAATTCTTACCTCTATTCTTCAGCTTGTATGATCAGATATGTATAAAGGCTTCTATCTTCACCAGAATTCTCTTCAACATTCCTCTCCTTGCTAATGAATTACTTGTCTCCTTTTATAGACATTATTTCACCATTCTTCTGTCCTTCTTGTTTTCTTTTTTGATCACTTCTTGGCCCGTAAATCTTTCCATGCTTGCTTTATTTTTAATTTGTAAACCTCTCCTTATTTTCTTGAATAAAACATGCTTTAAATCTCCTTCTTATCTTTATCTTTGAACTAATCAATGAAAACAAAGTAAACAATCATTTAACTCTATAATTAGCTCTGTCAACTAAGTTGTTTTTTCATTTTCCTAACTTCAGTTCCCATCGGTCAATACTTCAATTGTTCTCGGTGACTACTGTAGATAGCTTGAGAATCAACTTCAGTTTTGTTTTGTGACAACTGCAGTTAGCTCGGTAATGCTTTCTTGGGTATCACTTGCTCGGGTAACATTTTTTGTCGGGTAAGACTGTGAACTTGTGTGCTTGGGGTTCACTGTCCCTCAGTGTACATGATTACCGATGACAAAAACTTTGTCTCTTCAAATCTTGAAGTGTTGTGAGAATATTTGTATGAGCAATCATACCATATCAAGTTGACATCAATGACAATATAGTACATTAATTGATTTAATGTCTTGCATATACCTTCTACATCTAGGTGATCATCAACTTTATCATCTTCAAACATTCAGTCACTTATAGTTCATAAATCTCTCCCTTTGGAATTGATGGAAACATACTACATACTACTAATAGAATATGAAATATATTAGTTGTACTTCATCAATCTCTAGTAAATTTATTTTTCTATAACCAATACAAATGTATGACTCTCGGTAAGCTCTTCTAGCTTAGATTTGATTCTTGCAGAGTACTACATTCATTCTTTATTCCGTTCACTAGATAGATGTAGCAATTTCTGATTCTATCTTTGCCTTTGTTGTAGAATCTCTTCTCCCTTTTCTAGATAAATATGCAATGTTTAACTTTTCAAATTCTCTCCCTTAGATGGATGTTTCTTTGAATCTTTCTCTGATGTTTTCTCTCCCTTTGACTGTTCCTTTCCTTGATGGATATTTCTTTTGTCCCCCTTTGGATGATTATGATAGATATTTCATATCTCTTTTCCATTTGACAACAATATATTTCATTGAATACTTCTCTCCATATTCATTAAGTACATCTCTCCCTTTGACAACAATGCCAAATTATATCTCTTTTCTATAATATATTCCTTGAATTTCCTTTCCATCAGTAATACAATAACTCTGGTGTTCAGTTCATATAAGTACCCTTGTGTGTACTGATATATCTTTGCGGTCCATCTCTTTCCTTGCAGCAACATGAATCATCTTCCGATAATGTGTAGGCTAATACAGCCTCCTAGTTAGCTTAGTGACTAGTAGGCAAGGGTCAGAGCCCTAGTCTCTTCCTTAGGTACTGAAATATATCTTTAGGCAATGGCTTTGTGAATATGTCTACTAATTTTTCCCTGGATTGAACATATTCCAGTATCACTTCTTTCTCTTGCACTTGTTCTCTTAAGTAATAATACTTGATAGAAATATGCTTTGTCTTAGCATGCATGACAGGGTTCTTTGCAATATTGATAGCACTGGTATTATCACAATAGATGATTACTAGTTCAAGGATTTTCATATTCATACCTTCCAATAATTTATGGAACCATGCAATGTTAGAGCAATTTGCAACAACAACCACATATTATACTTCTGCAGTGGATTGTGAGATGCATCCTTTCTTTTTACTTATCCATGTGACAAGTCTGTCACCCATAAAGAATGATCCTCTTATTGTGCTCTTTCTGTCATCTATGTTTCCAGCCCAATCAGCATCTGTATAGACTTTAAGCTCAAATTTTCCTTCTCTTTTATACCCCAGACCATAGTCTTCAGTATTCTTTAGATATCTCAGAATTATTTTTGTGTGATTCCTTGGGATTAGCAGAGAATCTTGGAACTATTCCAACTGCATGTGCTATATCTGGTCTAGTATGTACAACATATATGAGTTTTCCAATCATAGATCTATATAGGGTCTAATTTACCTTAGTTGACTTATCATCCTTTGTCATTTTGCATCCAGTTTCCATAGGTGTTCCAACTAGCTTGGAGTCCTCCATTTTGAATATCTTTAGAAATTCTTTTATATATTTGGATTGTGTGATGTAGATTCCTACATCTTATTGAAGAATCTATAGACCAAGAAAGAACTTGATCTCCCCAAATATTGAAATCTAAAACTCTTTTATCATTTCATCAACAAATGATTTGCATAACATATCATTAACTCCAAATATGATATCATCAAAAAATATTTCATCAATCAGAATGTTATCATCAGTATCTTCTTTTAAATATAGATTATTTTTATCACTTGTTCTTACAAATCCAATACTTATGACATAGGAGTGAAGTCATTCATACCATGCTCTTGGTGCTTGTTATAATCCATAAAAGGCTTTGTGTAGTCTACAAACCATGTTTCTCTTGTTAGTATCAACAAACCCTTCTGGTTGTTCAATGTATACCTCTTCTTCTAGTATTCCATTTAGAAATGCATATTTGACATCCATTTGGTATACCTTGAATCCTTTGAATGTAGAATAAGAAAGTAGAATTCTTACTCCTTCTAGCCTAGCAATGGGTGAAAAGGTTTCACCATAGTCAATACCTTCTTCTTTTGCATACCCTTTGCATACTAATCTTTCTTTGTTCCTTGTGACTTCTCCATTCTCATTCAACGTGTTTTTGAATATCCGTTTGGTACCAATGAAATTCTTGTCATCTGGTCTAGGTACTAATGTACATGTTCTACTCTTTTCAATCTTCTTTATCTCTTCATTCATAGAACTGACCCATTCTTGATTCTCAAGTGCAGTATTAACAAATTTAGGGTCAAAATCACAAATTAAACATCTAGTGTTCAAAGACTTACTTCTTGTTCTCTGTCCATCCTTTTTGTCTCCTATGATCTAGTTTTATGGATGGTATCTTCTGACATACTTGGCAAGTACCGGTTCAGCTCTTTTTTCATCAATCTGATCATCATTTTGACCTTCATTTTGATCTTCACCTATTGGTGCATCATTTTGAGCAATTTCCTAATTTTTCAGTGTTTGTAACCTGATGCTCGGGTGCATTGTTCCTGTCACTCCAGAGTGATACACTATTTCTCAGGAAGAGTGTCAGGTTCTTTACTATAGACAAACCTGTTTTAGTCTTCTGGTTCCTTTTCTCTTTCTTCATCATTTTTCTCAGCAAATTCATCCACTTTGACTTTTGCACTTTCAATGATTTTGTTAGAGGATTTGTTAAGACATTTATAAGCCTTTCTTTTGGTAGAATAACCTAGAAATATTCCTTCTTCACCTTTAGAGTCAATTTTTCCATTTCTATCATCTTTCAAAATATAACATTGACTTCCAAAAATTCTGAAGTAACTTACATAGGGTGTGTATACATACCATAGTTCATAAGGTGTCTTATTGGTGTCTTTCTTCAATTGAACTCTATTTAATGTGTAGACAATAGTACTGACAACTTCTCTCCAAAATTTTTGTGTGGTACCTATCTCAATCATCAGTGTTCTGGCATAATTAACAATTAATCTATTCTTTCTCTCAGCAATCCCATTTTGTTGTGGTGTTCTTGGTCCAGAAACCTGTCTTTGAATTCCATGCTCATTAAAAAAGTTAGTGAATTAATCAGAGACAAATTCTCCTCCTCTATCTGACCTTAGAAATTTTAGTTCCTTTCCACTTTGTTTTTCAACTATAGCTTTATACCATTTAAACATCTTGAATGCTTCTGATTTCTCTTTTAAGAACATAACAATCATCATTCTTGAATAATCATCAACAAATAGAATGAAGTGTCTATCACCATAGTAGCTCTTTGTTATCATTGGTCCACATAGTTCAGTATGGAATAGCTCTAGAATAACTTTAGATGTGTAGGTTTTTCTCTTGAAACCCGACTTTGTCATTTTACCTTTTTGACAATTCTTACACATGACATGGTTGGGTTTTGACATGCTCAGTAAGCCTCTTAATTTCCTTTTATTGCTTATCCTAGCCATTTTGTCAAAATTCACATGACATAACCTTTTATGCCACAACCATATGTCTTTGTTTCTAGCCATTAAATAAGTGGTGTTAATAACATCAAGATAGAATTGTTTACCTTTTGTCTGTTCACCAGTTTTGATCAACCTTCTTGATTCATTAAAGATATTTTCCTTTTGTTTTCAAATGCAACTCACTAACCTATGTTACTTAGTTGTGAAACACTCAATAGATTATAGTTAAGTCCTTTCACCCAATATGCATTTTCACATCTGATCATATTATTCAACATTATTATTCATTTACCTTCAACCAGACAAGGTGAGTCATTACCTATTCTTACTGATCCACCATTATAATATTCAAAAGTTTCAAAATTTTCCTTATCTCCAGTCATGTGGTGAGTAAAGACACTATCAATAATCCAGACATCATTCTTACTAACATTAGATATGAGTGCAGTTTCAACATACCTTTCTTCTTCGTATGATTCATCCTTCATAGAAATAAATACTACCTCAATATCTTCATCATATTCGGTGTCTATATTCTCAGCTTTGTTCTTATCCAGGTAATAAGCCTTATTTCTATTGTCCTTGTATTCTTGGTTGTCTCTTCTGTCATACTATTGGTTGCTTCAGTAATCTTTGTCATCACATGTGTCAAACTTTTTTTCATATGATCTATCATTGTTTCTGTCTTCTTTTCTTTTGTTAGGACATCTAGCAGCAAAGTGTCCAATCTCTTTACAATTAAAACATACCAATGGTAATTTACCTTTGTATCTAACTTTGCCTCTTTGCAATTTTCTAGCCATTAGTGCTTCAATCTCATCAAGTTGTTGGTCATCACTATCACTTTCACTATCATTTCTCATAGTGTGTTTATGACTTGATTTACTTATTTTCAAAGAAGATTGAATGCAGACTCAATAGTTGGTAAGACACTATTGTCAAAGTTATTCATCTCAAATGAAATAAGTATACCAATCAAACTATCTAGAGTAACATTGTTATTTTATACTACTCTCATTTCTTGTATAGCAGATACTCTAATAGCATAAACATGCAGTAAGGTTCTGAGAATTTTACTTACCATTGTTTCTTCTTCAAGTACACCTCCTACTCCTTGAATAGAAATGACAAATTATTTGATTCTACAGTTGTACTGAGTGATGTTTTTTCCTTCTTTCATTCTTACGTCATCAAAACTTTCTCTAAGGCTTTCAGTCTCAGCTCTTAGCACATTCTTATCTCCTCCATGTACTAGCTTGAGTTTGTCCCACATTTGTTTTGCAGTGGTGCATGATTTGATATCTTCAAATTCAGCATTGGAGAGTGGGGAAGCAAGTTCTATCATCATAGAATTATGTTCATGCTTTTCTCTCAATTGATCAACTGTCAGAGGCTCAATAGGTAAAACAAATTTAGTATCTAA
Organism: Thuja plicata; assembly: GCA_018584345.1. NCBI lineage: Eukaryota > Viridiplantae > Streptophyta > Pinopsida > Cupressales > Cupressaceae > Thuja > Thuja plicata. The sequence continues at coordinate 25,714 of MU228356.1, read as the reverse complement.
GTATTGAGTGACATCATTTCCAATACCTGATAAGTGGAGTCTTATCCTACTTTTCCATGATGAAAAGTTATCCTTGTTCAACTTAGGCACATCTAGTTTTCTCATCTTGTGATCTTTATCTTGAGTCTTTAAACTCCCTTTCTAAGCACACAAGCTCTGATACCAATTGTTAGAATAACTAAGAGGGGGGGGGGGGGGGGTGAANGGGTTGAATCAGTGGCCTCAAAAATTAATCCAATAAATAACCCCAAAACTTTATACCACAAGTATAAAACCTCTAGTTATCTTCAGTCCTACAAGATGTATGCCTTTATCAAATATATGTTGCTCAGTTAATATACTATTTATCCTTTCCTTATGCTTTATCGAATATCAATCTATCTTTTCTTAACCTTTACTGAAATACAGTAAATAACTTAGTGTTTACCGATCAATCCTATTTTAGTAATGTGTAAAAGAAAACATAAAATCAATGAATCACATACACATTTGACACATGGATTTATCACTAATAGTTTATCACTTGACCCAGCATTAACTATGATGTCAACATGAAAACCTTTTGATACTCAGGATGTATCTCAATATATAAAGGATGGTTAAAATCTACTCTGTTAAGAGATTTTCTAAATCAATGGTTAAACTAAAACAACGTATGATTTGTTCATAAATACAACTTAATCTTGTAGATGTTCAAATCTATTGTAATCTCATAATACCTCTTTTGATCAATCTTATCTTCAATTCCTTTGCTCCACTTCTTTCTTCTCGGTGAATGTTGTTTCTTTTTTGTTGCTCGATGTTTGTAGAATTCTTAGCTTTGTTCTTCAGCTTGTATGATTAGATCTGGATGAAGACTTCTATCTTCAACATAATTCTCTTCAGCATTCCTCTCCTTGCTAATGAATTAAATGTCTCCTTTTATAGACATTTTTTCACCATTCTTCTATCCTTCTTCTTTTCTTTGTTGATCACTTCTTGATCTGTAAATCTTGCCATGCTTGCTTAAGTTTTAATCCATAAAACTCTCCTTTTTTTCTAGAATAAAACATGCTTTAAATCTCCTTCTTATCTTTAGATTTCAATTGATCGATGAAAACAAAGTAAACAATCAGTTAAATCTATAATTAGCTCTGTCAGCTAAGTTATCTTATCATTTTCCTAACTTCAGTTCTTGTCGGTCAATACTTCAATTGTGCTCGGTGACTACTGTAGATAGTTCATGCATCAAATTCAGTTATGTTTGGTGACAAATATAGTTAGCTCGGTAATTCTTGCTCGGATATCACTTGCTCGGGTAACACTATGAACTTTTGTGCTCAGGGTTCACTATCCCTCGATGTACATGATTACTGCCAAAAAAAACTTTGTCTCTTCAGATCTTTAAGTATTGTGACAATATGTGTATGAGCAATCATACCATATCAAGTTGACATCAATGACAATATAGTACATTAACTGATTTAATGTCTTGCATATACCTTATTCATCTAGGTGATCATAAACTTTGTCATCTTCAAACATTCAATTAGTTAGAGCTCATCATATATATATAGATATATGTGTGTGTGTATATATATATATATATATATATATATATATATATATATTTGTGTGTGTGTGTGTGTATAGATATATGTGTGTATATATATATATATATGTATATATATACATAAATTCACACACACACACACACACACACACACACACACACACACACACATATATATATATATAACACACACACACACATATACACATATATACCAGTGCAGGAGCACCTACGATGCAGGGGTCACCATGAGATCCTAATTAAGAATCTATGGAGAAATTGAGTCTAAAGGGTCTATCTAACTATTTTAAAATGTACTCATGGCTAATAATGCCATTGGAAGTAATATTGAGTCATTGGAATTAATTTTTCAAAATGTTGTCATAATAGGAAAACTAGGCCTAAAGGGTCATGTAATGGGATTGAGGGAATAGAATAGGAATTTGATTTAATGTTTGTATTTCCTAAGGTCTCATAGGACCATTTTGATGTAATAGGGGTGGTACTTGGGTCTTTGTTAAAAATGAGTTCAAAATTGTTCATTTGAAGAACTTTACTTGTGAAAGTTAGCAACATATAATTAAGGAAATCAGACCAATTAAAATAGGTTACAAGGTAGGTAGTTAATTAGTTGAGAAGTAGTTGGAAAATTCCCGTGATTGGGAAAGCTTAAAAAATGGTTGGAAGATAGTTCCAAACTGAGAGGGAAGCGAATGCTATGTAAATCATGCAAATTGTGTATGGACTGGACTGTATTCTTGTAGATATCAGACATAGTTTAATATAGTTTTTAGAAATTTTGTGGATACTCTGAGTCAAATTTATTATGCATATTGATGGAGTGTTGTTTCCCTTAGCTTTTATTGCAATGAATCAATCTTTACATCTTTGTGATGTGTTATTATGAACTTGTTACTTAATAGATTTGTCTCCACACTAAATAAAATTTATATTGACCCTACACCTCTTTGAAGACAAACATCTCACAACAGTTGGGTGAGAAATCCAATATTTACTTCCCTCTGAATTTTATGAGGCACAACTCCCTCTCAAAAATGCCCAATAAATTTTTGAATGAAATACAACAATGTAATTTTAACTAGAAAGTATGCAAGGATCTCTGAAATACTCCTAGGTATTGAGGTATTTCCAAAGATTATAAATATATATAATTTTTAATTTAAGGAAAACACAGTTCTCCCAACTATCTAAATTACTTTCTTGAATAACTAAGAAAGGGAATTGTATGGAAAGATAAACAACCACAAAATAGAAAATAAATAATGCAGAGCAAGAGATATACCAATTCACAAAGTAATCAATATACCGTAGGTTCAAATTCAAAGATTAAAACTAAGACTTTGCATTAATATCTTTATACAGTAAAGATCAAAGTCCAAGACATGTGCAAATCATTGTAACCTTCCAATTACTTATATCTAGAAAGAAAACTAAAACTTAACAGTACTTTAAGCCAAAAATGCTATGTCTAATCTAAACATTCTAACACTTTACTAGTTCTATGCTCCAGCATATATAGTTTTGAAATGCTTGAGGCCTCCCTGAAAACTCAACCTCTCAGATTAACAGCAAATCAAAATAGCTACAGAAATGAGTAACTAAATAAAGAATTTTTTTTACGATAGTTGTCCCTTTATGAAAATAACTAAAAAGCATAAAAAAACCATGTATCCTCAGCTAATTACCCTCTGATGTGGCCTCTTGAACCAGCTTGCATCTCCTGAAGGTATTAAAGAGCTCCTGAGTTAGATGAGAATGTAACCCTTTTAGACCAATTATCTTTTCCCGACACATGTTCTTTTCCCACTTGAGCTCTTGGATTCTCTCCAATTTCTTAGGTAACTATCCTCTATTTAGATATAGCATCGATTCTACATTTTCTATTTTGGTAAAGTCTTCAATTTTAGGTTCTTCGCTTTCTCTAATAGCGTTCATGACCCCTTCAAAAATATTGACCATAGCATCTGCATCCATGTTTCCTTCTCCAAATTAAAGGATTCATGATGGGTTTACTACCTTGATATCTTTCAGCATGTTAGTGTGCATTTCCTTTACCTCTTTTTCCATGGCTTGCATGTTTGAGATTGCGGTTTTGATTAATCACCCTTTCCACCCCAAGTTTTTCTTCAATATAAACAACATGCAAGGATCATCTATTTGCATAGAGTTTTTAGACATAAATTTTGTCTCTCCATATTCTTCTATTTCAAGAATTTGAGAAACCATCACTAAGCACTTCTCCTCATTTGAATCCCATCCTAGAATGATAGTTTGAATCTCACCAAGTAATGCCTCCCCTTATGCATAGGCAGCTCTAAATTCCTATATAAACTTGTTTCCCTCTGTTATGATGTTGTCTAACCAGCTACTTATTGCTTCTATCAAAACCCTACCCTGTTGCATTTGTTTCAGCAATTGATTGTTGTCTGTGGATTTGGGATCAAAGTTCTATGGAGACTAGGATAGAGGCAATGCCCCTACGTTACTGAGTGAATTGAGAAACTCAGCCATGGTTATCACAAGTTTTTTAAGCTCTCACTTTTCCTTTCCATCTTTTTAAGATTGGTTGAGCATGTGATCAACCAAAAACTTGAAGAAATGGTCTTTGGTGTCCCTGTTCAGCACACCAAACTCCATTTTCGTGACTTCAAAGTCTTCTGCCTTTGGATCTTGGATTCCTTCCTTTTGTTTAAAGGTTGCAATTTCACCAATGACTTTTCCTATAGTAGGTTCTATGCTCAACCTAGAATTTCTTTTAACCCTCTTCTCCTTTGGATCATGGACCCCATATTTAGTGACTATCTCTTTGACTATCAAATAGAATGGCTTAAGACTACATTTTCTATTCACTGAATCAGTTAGCCAAGGAGGAACTGAGCTGGAATTCAATCTATTATCGATCGCTTTAGCAGACATCACATATCCTTGCTCAGTCTTAGGTTTACCACCAAACACCTCTTGATCCTTTTTAAGATATTCAGGCGAGAAGGAAATGTCCTCATCGTTGACATCGACATCTACAAAGCCAAAGTCTGGGGAAGCCATATGCACATGAATGTGGGATCTAGTCCTTGACCTCTCCCAAGGTGTATTAGGGTGTCCTCTTGCAATTGATTTCTTTTAGACGAAGGGATATTATGTGCACTAGTACCTAAGGGGGAAGCATTAGAGGGGTTAGGAAATAATTTAAATGGGACATGGTTCACATCAATATTTTTAGGGGATGAAGTTTTTGTCCCTTTTAACCTTATCCTTTTCATCCAATCATCTATGAACCCAAAGATGGACCTAGCCGTGAACTTTATATCTTCCTCTTCTTCTCTCGTCTAGTATATTTTTGGTAGGATTGTTGTATTTGCACTGTCATAACTAGGTTCAATAATCTTGGAATTATCTTCATCTAAACCACCAATGTTGAATTTCAAATGCAGGGTTTTGATTTGACAGATTAAAAACCTAGAGTGATCCCTTTTCTTAACCGCTTCTTCATATCCAATACCCTCCCACAATTCTTCAATATGTGGGGACATTTCCAGCCGACCATCCAAACCAAAAGTCTGACTCGCGAAACCTTTGTTGTCGAATCCCCTTCTTGTCTCATAAAACTGCATGTGAAAACTCACCAGGTTACTTACTATTACTGAGGCGTCTATCATGTTTTTGATGGTCAAGGATCCAAGCTTGAATAGGAACACAACATCCCATTTTTCCTTTGGCAAACTATTTTTTGTCACTGTGAACATTTGTCTACACACCTCTCCCAAAATAAAATAGTCAAAAGTGAACCTTCGCAACTTGAGAAGCTCTTCGTTAAAACCTCTCAGTCTGATGTATGTGAATAATGGAAATTGGATGTAGAAACTACCTTAGCTTTGAACCAATTTTCTTACCTTTGAGGAAATTCTTTTCCTTGGGATTCCAGCTAGCTGATAGCATAATTTTCCAAGAAACACATTATGAACCCTTTTGTAGTTTTCCAATACTATGTCTCTTCTCAACAGGGGGAAATATTCATAATTACTTATATCCTCGCTCCAAGGTTCATGGGAAATCCCTACCAGATCTTGAGTACATGTAAGAAAATACATTAAATATGAAGGCATGTAGAATTCCTTCTTTATTGCATGCGCTTGCTTGAGTTGTTCTCTTAATGAACCAACAATTATTTCGGCCCAATATAGATTATGCCCTCTATCTAGAATAATCTCTATGAAATGTTACATCCAATCCTTGAAGAGGAGCACTTGTGTAGACCCTCTCACCCTATGTAAAAAAATACTAAGTCATGAATATGAGGCTTCATATGATCCTTAGTTAGCATCTTGGGTAACTTGGAACCTCCTTTGTAGTTTGACTCAGTCCATTTACGAGAAATGTTGTTACGGTTTTTGTCACTTCTTTCTCAAAACTAAGCGAGTGACTGGGTTGGGTTGAAACTAGAAAATGACTCATTAGGTAGCTTAAAGACTAACATTATCATCTCTCTAGTTATTGACAAGAGACTCTGGCCTTCATTGTTCAACACACACTTAGACTTGATATCATAGTGATATATGCACTGCTTAATTAGCTCAGGACTTGCTACGGCTGGCAGAAAAGTGGCGGCTTGAAATAACCCACTGGACATGAGTTCCAAAGTATGCTCTTTCTCTATACAATCCTTAATATTTTTAATCATCTTTTCTACTTCAACCCCCAAAAAATCAATGTCTGTTATCACCGGGGCATGATAGTCTAAATTTGTAGTATTTCTGAAGAAATGAATGTTGGATTTAATTTTCCTTCCCCAAAACAAATAAAAGAACTGCAATCCTTTGAAATCACACTACCATGCAGAAAATAAGAAACAAAAGGAGGCTTTTCAGTGTTTACCTTTGTTTTGTCGATTCAGGGAAACAAAAATCTCTGTCATTCATAGCCAAGACTCCACAATTTTGCTTTGAAAAGAAAAAAGTGTATTGATATATTTAACAAGATTCACATATCGTGGAGTACAACTAAAAAGATGATCATTAATTACGACATGAAGTTTAGGGTTGGGTGAACACAATTATGTGACATTTGTGTAACACAAGAAATTAGGGAATATAAGAAATTGTAATCATTTATAGATATGTGTTACATTTGAATTATTTTGTTTGTTATTGTTATGGGGGTAAATGAGATACTCTCCTTCTATCCTTAGATATGCAAATGAAAGATCCAAGTTGATTAACCCCAAAAGGAAGGATCAATGCATAAGTGAATCAATCATTTGGAAATAAGAGAGAAGGAAGGTCTAAGTACCCCGTTTATTAATTTGATTAATTTGAATGTATTTTAGATTTAGATAGATTGAAAATCTTAATTGAATTGAATAGGAGAAATTTACTAACCTTGAAATATTGTAGATCAAAGAATTCTATTTTCTGAAGCTTGTGTTGAGTTTCTGGAAAATTCAAGACCAGATCTGGAATAGAAACGCAGAGATGGAAAAAACCCAAAAATATTTTTCTGTTCTGAGACAGTTCCAATTTGTATCCTCAAGTCAATGTCACCATTTGCTAGAATTTTTGATTGTGCCCTAGGTCATAATTAACCTAAAAAGTCTCAGACTAAAATTCTATTTTTGGATCCTAAAAGTTTGCCAAAAAGGGTATTTGAATCTCTGTCCTGGTCTACTATTCCAAACCTATGCCTGCAAGAAAAAAGGGTTTTGTTTTTTGGGGGAGGGGTTTTCCTTAGTCAAACCCTAGTTTTGGAATTAACCTCAAATATATAATTGAAATTACAGAAATAAACAGAGTAAATGAAACAATTCACCTTGCCTATGTAAAAAGTCCTCGTGGAGGATTCAAATCCTTGAATCCACAAGTATGGATGCACCAAATGAATGTAGAATGTACAATGGAGAATGTAGGATGTCTTCAATAAATTTATTGGTAGATCTTCAACACCAATCTTGAATGCGTTCTTGAATTGGAAGAGGCTTGGAGGAATGTAAATGGAGAAATCTTTAACAAGAGGGCTCCATGGAGCTTGAATCCTTCAATGGCCACCAATGGATCTCCTTGATGAAAATGGATGCTTGAGAAGTGCTTGAGGATGGACGAATGCTTCAATGGCTACTTGGATTGCTTCAAATATTTCTTCTTCACCTTTGAAATTCACTCTTCAAGTCTTGAAATTTTTATGATTCTTGATTATTCTTTTTCTTCTTGATGCTTAGAAAGTCTTAGAGAAAATGATAGAGAAAAGATTCCTTTTATATGAATTTAGGGCACAATATTATATAGAGGTTGACATAGGATAATTAAATTCTAATTGGACCCATGACCCTAGAAGAGGGCATATGTTAAATATAATTTAAGATTTGTTGTCCCAAAGTCTGAAACAGCCGACCCAGAAGCAGGAATTAACTTTTTCCAAAGACCGACATCTGGAAACCTTGAGATTCTAGAATTTGGGCCTTGGACCTAAAAAAGGTCGATTGTGACCTAGCTCAAGGTCAAGGTTGACCTTGAACCAAAAAGGTTGACCTAGACCCCAAGGCCAAAATCCCAGTTTCTCAATCCAGGTTGCCAAAAATAGGCTAGAAAGAGTGGAAATGGGGTAGAACAGGAGGATAAATCCAGATCAAAGCCAATAACCCATTCAAGGCACTTGACATGACCCCAAAACACTTACTTAGAAGGCTAAACCAGTATATCATGGAATTGTTTCCATTTTCTGACTATACAATTTGGTTGCCACTTCGCTTCTTAAAACTGTCTAAATTATCATTAATCTTCATTTAATGTCACTATATCACTTGTGCTAAGATAAAATCAGCATTAACTCATGTTTCCACCTCATATTTCCCCCATGGTTACCATCTCCTTGAGGTTTACCATAAAATTACCCCGAAGATTACTTTACTGACATGCTACGTCACCCACCTCATGAGCTGCCACATCAATCCTTAGATTTACCGTTATTTCCTTTTAACCTCTTTGAACTACTTTGAACCAAGGTTCAAAGAGGTTCAAAGTGGTTCACTACTGCATCATGGTGTATGCATGGGTCCTACCTACAATTACCACCATTAGACAAGAATCTTTTGTTTGAACCTTCATTGAACTACTTTGAACCGAGATTCAAAGAGGTTCAAAGTAGTTCATAAGCGATCAAACACTACTAACACTTGATGGAAGGGAACCGAGTATACAAAGTTAGATTTGAAACACTGTGATGATTGTCTTAGGGAGTAAATATGACCTTGAAACCTGACCGATGTGAGATCAAAGGTGCAGGAAGATTTGACAATGACTTTAACATGAAAACAAAAGGGTCAAAGACACCTAAACAAGGTGACTCTAAATAACCCTAACATTGGCTCTGACTGAGGGACTACATATTGACAAATATGCTGAGAACTTAGATTACTAGTTTCACAAAACAAAAAGAGGAAGGGAAAGAACCAACACACAAAACCTAAGGAAAGCAAGGAAAAGACAAACTACTATGTATAGGGGGGACTCAGGACAGTATTAAATCTTGAAAAAATTGAGGTCATGTCCATTGTATGTGAAAGGTAGATTAACACATCTGGGTAGGATAGATAGAAAGCATTCAAACCAACTGTGTCTAAAATAATGAACAGGCCTTTCCAAAAAGACTCAAATTTCCCATGAGCTCATTTAGGCGCCCTCCTTTTATCCCATGAAAATACCTCATCTCCTTCCATGAAATTATGGGTGTGAGCCCTCATATCAAAAATTTGTTTCACTTTCAACTGGACCTCTGTAATGTGATCTACTAATTTTTCTCGTTCATCCAATTTTCTCAGGTACATAATTTATTTCTGAAGAGAATCTTGAAAGTAATGATCTTCAATCATGGACTGTAATTTGGCTAAAGACAATTTGAGGGGTAGTGATGCATGAGCTCCTGCTCTATATAGAAACTCAAAAGGAGCCATACCTATAGCTCTCTTGGGGGTAGTTAGATCAACCCATAAAGCTTCATGAAATTTATTGTGCCAGTCACGAAGGTTATAACCCATTAGTTATAGCTACTAGATTCTTATTACTGGACTCTACCTAGCCATTCTCCTGAGGGAAATAATTTGATGAATGGGCTAAGGATTTTTTGTACTCATAACAGAACATCAAGATTTCTTCTAAAGAGAAATATATTTCATTGTCTTCTACCACTTTCTATGGCACCCCAAATTTGACAAATAAATGGTTCAGTAGAAAATTGCAAACAACTTGAGAATTTTCCTTTTTGGTAGGGATCGTCTCCACCCACTTTGTAAAATAATCGGTAGCCATCAAAATATATACATGCCCTGCACTAGATGGAGAATTTAGAGGTCCTACAAAATATATCCCCCATTGTCCGAAAGGTTCATCTACTACAACTGGCTTGAGATGTAGGGCTCCCAATTGTGGATGTCCTGCAAACATCTTGAACTTCTCAGAATTTTTGACATAGTGATATACATATTTAAACATCCTAGGCCAATAGAATTAGTTTCAGAGGATTTGGAAGGTTTTGACGATGGAGGAAAAATTCCCACCACAAGCTTCATTATGGAATTCTGTTAATAACTCTCTCTTCTGCTCAGTATCAATGTATTTGAGGAAGGTCCCATCTACTCCTCTTTTATACAACACATCCTGAGAGATAACATACTTAGATACTTTTAGCTTCAGATTACGTCTTTCTCAGGGACTCAAGTATTTAGGACATTCACCGTATGTAAGAAAATATATCACATCTGAGGACCAGTGATTAGTTAGTCTCACCAATAGGATCATAGGAACGTCATCAACTTCTTCTTCTGATTTTTTTCCATTTTTTGGTATCAACTTGTACAGTCCCCATCCTCGTACCAAATTTATTGGCTTAATAAATAGTTCATATTCTTGAATTTTAGCTATCCATATAGCTCTATTATTCATTCCTATCTCCTTTTGTGTCAAAACACTTTTTAGAGCTGAATTTCTGGTTTTTGATTGTGTGTGTTTTTAAGCATCAACGTTTCGGATCACACTCCGTGATCCATCATTAGGATGAGTAGAGAGAAATAAGGGAAAAATAATAAGATGTAGACTCAGGCACACTCAAAGGATAAAAGAAGGGCTGGGGTGAGAAAGAAGGCATGGAAAACAAGGGGGAATAAAAATAAAATAAAAATAAAAGACTACCAATGGAAAAAAAGAAAACAATAAAAATAATAATAATAACGATAATAATAATAATAATAATAATACAACAAAGACCACGGAAAAAGGCGCAAACCATACTAAAGAAGGACAAAAAAGGAAGAAGAAACGAAAAAAGACCAGGACAAAAGAACTAAAGAATAAAAGATATATATATATATATATATATATATATATACCCACAAACACGCACACACACAAAGACAAATGCAAATATATATACACCAACATACACACAAACACACACAGATATATATATATATATATATATATATATATATATATAGACACCCACACATGTAAATACATAAAATAAACAACTATATATATATCTGAATACATAAACATACACATAGAAATATATATATAAATGTGTATATATATATATATATATAAGAAAGAAAAGGCCGAACATACAAACAGAAAAATAGAAAAACCAAAAGTGAGTTAGTGTGTGTGTGTGTGAATGTGTTAAAGAGAAAACGGAACACAACAAAAGAGAACACCGCACAATCACACCACAATTAAAAAAAGAACCTATGTGCATGGGAGTGAAGCATGTGTGTGTGTGTGTGTCTGTGTATGAAGAAAGTTGCAGACTTGGCCTATCTCAAAAGATGCAAAGATTCATAGGTAATCCCATGCTTTGTAAAAGTCAGCCACCACCTTTGGAGTGTCCACACTAGACATATCTTCTTTCGTGCAGGACTATCCCTCCTCAGATTTGTCATTCAATCTATGAGAAGGGTGATCAATCATCTTAACACCAGGTTTATCCCCCTTCACCTGGAGCTGGCCTCTTCCCTTCGTCCAGACCTATGGATTCATCTAGATATGTCATCCTACGCCAGAGCTTTTGGTCATCAGGAGGAGTGCATAAAGAGACAGAAGAAGAAGTTCTGTACACTTTTATATAGAACCAGTGGCCAGCAGCCCTCGCCATTTTCCAACCACCTCACATCCAAGTCGGGAGATGGGTGCTCGACATCTTAGCATTTGCAGTCTTCTGTTGATCAGTCCTCCCTCGTCTCAACTCATCGACCAAACTCTTTTCTCCCTCGTCCCAACTGCAGTGCGCAATCCAATCTAGCTTGGTCATACCCTTCCAATAGTCGCATTAATGATGTTACACTCTACAAAGTTGGTTTGGATGACTCAAGATCTCATGTTGAGACTGCTGTCTCTAATCGTGGGGCCTCCCCAAACTTGCCGCTCCAGCTCTACCTTCATGAAGAAAGTCTCTCGCACGTTACTGCTACCATGCTATATGCTTGGTCGACTTCTTATTTGGAATCTTCACCCACAGTCTCCAGCAAAATAGTCACCATGGAGGAGATCGCCCAACATTCTACCCCACATTGTGAGTAGCCTGGAACCAGATCGCAGTCTCCCTACATCTTCCAACGGTCCTCATCTTCCAACGGCTTGTGGCTAAAGTGGACAGGTACAGGAACCAACCCCTATTGCTCTCGCAGTGTCATTTGTAAGTCTAGTATTAATGACACAGATCACGTATCTCAGCAACCTAACATTCATCGAGCCCCGCCCTTTGTTGATGTGTGTCCCATCAAGGATTGTTGTGTTTTACCTTCGCGTGATTTTTCTCATCCCACGCGCGTGGTCTCCCTAGAAACACGCAACAACTCACGCTGCCCAACTTCTTCCCTCTCACCTACCTTGGAATTGGGGTCCTCTTTTTCCTTGGATTCTGAGTCTTCTGATGCATCCCCATCCACCAACCCCCCTATCCTTGTCAGCGACCATGTTGTGGAGTTGGCTTCATTTCTCAACACCCATGTTGATGTCGATTCTCTTTCTCTCCCCATTACCCATCCTCCTAACAACTTGGAGTTCCCTGTACCACCTCGCTATCATTCAGTTCATGATTGGGAGAGCAAGTTGGTGGTCAACCTGTCTAATACCACCCTTGACCCCTTTGTTTTTAATTATCTTAAGTGGGGTATTAATTTTGCTATGGCCCCCCGTGAGATCCCTCACGTTCAATTTTTGGTCGAAATTGAGAGTGCTATACATTCTCTTCCCTCGGGTGTTGCAGAAGAAATTAGGCAAGATTGTGCAGTGGCTCTTAGACATGCCAAACCACCCAAGCGCAACATCCCCAAAGCTGAGACGCTTGCTTTCAACAATTTTTTGAACTATAATGACGTAGTAATCTCCAAGGCTGAAAAGGGTAATGCCACTGTCATTATGGCTAGGCAAGACTATGTCTCCAAGATGCGTGACTTGCTCTCGGACTCTACGAGTTACAGAATTCTTTCCCGCAACCCTGACACAAAAATTTTAAATAAAGTCAAAGAAATTGTGTCCAATGCCCCTTTTGATGACGCAACTAAGAAAAGACTTTTACCCACCAAAACTATAACCCCTCGCATTTATGGGGTTCCAAAAATTCACAAAGGAGGCATTCCTCTGAGACCGATAGTGGACACCATAGGGTCACC
>MU228356.1:0-12438 GCA_018584345.1 Thuja plicata | reverse complement strand
AGTTCAATTAGTTAATCAATTCTAGCTTACAAGTATTTCAATTCCACATCTTAAGCATGTTCAATTCATAGAATAGCTTCATTTTCATTATATTTAGTTGCTGATTTCTCACTTTCAATGGCTATTTCACACACATTTGCACTCTAAAAATCCTCCATATTAGAGCAGATCCGGTTGTTGGCTCTCGTTCTAAGGGTATACTACAACAATCACTCCTAATTAGGAGGCAACAGGTCGTCTCAATCCCTTCATAGAGAAAACAATTCAATGTTTGTCTTTGCGAATCCATGGATTGAATAATGACTATGTTGAGTTTCTTGTTGGATTGAGAGGTCACGTTCAGCAATAAACAGTGATAAATTTCATCAACATTAGAAGGGTGTTTATGTGTTGCAAATTTGAAATTCCTGATATCCTTAGTTTATGTCAATTCTTCATCTTCTTCATCTTTACCCATAGCATATTTTCTCCTTGGCTTCCTCTTAGGGTGACTCGGCTCAGATTCAATTTGAATTTGTTTTCTCTTCCCTAAGCTTACCCCTTCAACATCCTTTACCAACTTCTTCTTTGATGGCTCGATAGATATAGTAACTGTTGATGCCCTGGTTCTCGGTCGAGATGTGGTAGGAGGAGTGGATTTCTACTGTGAACTCCTCTTCTTGGTTGGCTTTGATGACATGTAACTGATTGAGTGTTTGATAATGTTAAGTTGAAGATAATGCAAGACATTAAATCAGTTAATGGTTTGTATTGTCATTGATGACAACTTGAAATCATCTGTATGGTCATGTATATAATGCCAAAGACTTCAGAGAATCAATGGAACAAAGGTTATGCTTTCAGCAATGCATAAATGTCAAGTATTCACCAAGTGACAGACAACACCGACGGAGTGCAAACCATTGGTAAAGGCAAAGAAGAAAAGTCATAGTGATACCTGATGAAGTAAAACCACAGGATGTCTGACAAGCTGAAAATAGAGTTGCCCGATGAGTAAAATCCAATGATGCCCGATAGACAGAGATCCTGAAGCTTACTAGAGTCACACTAATGGAACTGGAAGTTGTCACCAACAACTAACTACAGAGTTGACCGACAGAACAGAGAGTTCAGAAAATGAAAAAATATCTAGCTGGCAAGAGCTAAAGATAGACTTAACTGGTTGTTTTCTTTGTTTTACTTGACCAGAGTTAAGTAATTGATTTAAAGAAGATTTGTATAGTTGGCAAGAAGATAACTACGAGATAAAACATGAGTTATGCTTTAAAACAAATTGGCTGGATTGTTTTTCACGCCAAGAATCAAGAATCAAGAAACGGTGAATATCATGTCTATATAAGAGACAAGATTAATTCATTTCTGTATGCATGGGGAAGGGGAGTGAATAGAAAGAGGATGCTGAAGAGAAACTGATGAAGAAGAACTTCATACGTTCCTGATCAATCAAGCTGAAGGAGAGCTAAAGAATTCTGCAGACACTGACAAAAAGTGAGCACAACATCATAGAGAAGAAAGTGTAGAGAACAAAGAATTGAATTGATACATTGATTAGAGAGGTAATGTACTTAAATAGATCTAAAAATCTGCAATTCAAAGTTGCATTGGAAATAGGTCATAGTGTTTCAGTTTAACCATTGAAGCATCAAGTCTCTTAACTAAGAAGGACTTAATGATCTTCTATATATTGAGGTACATCCCAAGGAGTGCCAAAAAGGTTGATTCATAAAAGTAGCATTGGACTTGCCTGATACCTATTGACAGTCTAAGAAGGAGGCTGATTCAAGGATGGTAGCAATAGATGCCTAATACTAAGTGACAATCTCTATGTATAAAATCCTCTAACAAGGTCACACCTAATAGTGTGTTTGTAACCTTTAACAAGGTTGGCTCCTAACATGGCTCACTTCAGAAGAGTGAAAATTTGGGGTACCGGTCCGAGTGGTTTTTTCCCTTAACAGGGTTTCCATGTTAAAATCCATGTGTTATATTTCTATGGTTTATTACTTTACTATTTTACATTTCACATATGCATTTCTGGATGGATTGGTATACTCTGCTTATTTACTAAGTTTTGGTAAATAGTTTTACTACTTATCAGTAATCAAGGAGAATAAGGACAGACAAGGAAAACTGATAGACAGTTAATCATTATAAGTATTTCATGGCATGCATCTTATAGGGACTTAATAATATGAGGTTTATTTGATTGGTGGTAAATGTTTGAAGGATAAATTTTGAGGCCACTGATTCACCCCNGGCCACTGATTCCCCCCCCCCCCCCCTCTCAGTTATTACTAACAGGCTTGGAAACTATTAATTTCTTTCCATTTTTACCCCTTCCACATCATCATAACTTTCCTCAGAATCACTAGATTGGTCCTCTCCTTGACCTGTTGTGATCCGTACTGGTGCATCTTTTTCTTCTTCTTCTCCTAGCATTTTCTCAAGATTCTTCACAATTTTCTTTCTCTTCCTCTCCATTGTTGCAACCTTCAAATTTGAGGTAATATTTGATTTAGCTTCATCATAGTTTCCAAATCTCTTGGCCTTTCTATCAATTTCCTCTATAAGTAGATCTGTGATAGTTGTAGATGTTTCATCTATGTTTACTTCCTAGGGTAATGGCCTTAGCCATGCTACCCTCAGTACTATAGCTTGAACATAGGTACATTATCATTATCAACTAGAAAGAACTCATCATTATAATGTTTCTCCACCAGTGATACCGAGATTCTGCTCCTTAGTCTCATCTTTTTATCGAACTCCACAAAATAATTACCCATCACAGTATCAAAATTCTCTCCTAACTGTTGAATGAAATTGGCAATCTAAACTCTTATCGGTCAGTCCTGACTCCATAAGATATCTCTAATAGTAGGAAAAGTATTATGTACATAGAAAAATATACAAAGAAGTAAGGAACCAAACTTACACGTAGAGTTCTTTGCCTTTATTATTGCTGATAGGTTCTTGAAAAGTTGATTCATCTGTAACTTGGAAAGATCATAAGTATGATCCTTCTTCACTATTTTACATGCCTAATCAACTACTACACATGGGACAGTGTCCTATCTGTTGGAATGATAGCATTTGTGTGCAATGACTCAGACTCTGAAATCAATTTTTGGATCGGTGATCATAGAAATTATCATTCCTCATTTTTTCCACTCAACCAAAGTGAACTTTTCAATATCCTCCATTTTTTCACAGTTCATAGTACACTTCCCTTGCACAATGGGACAACCAGTAATGTGGTGAGTAATATCTTTTTCTATCTAAATACTAGTCCATTTTCCAACCATAGACACACATCATGTGTTCTTCTTAACACAATCCTGATCCACTCGACCATAAAGTTGTGTGGGAAGTCTAGGGAATAGACTAACCCTTTCTTGACAATATGCTGATGATCAACCTTTAAAACTCCATTTTCACATAATTTATTATAAGCTTCCCTCAATTCAAAGTCTTTAACTTCTCCAACTTTGCACATATAACATGCTCGCACATCATGGATTATGAGTACCTTTGGTGGAATCGATGACAAGGCTCCCATAATTAGAAATTTCATGGTTCACATGTGTCTCTCTTGACCAACTAAATGTTGGAGATTTGCTCCTGTGCAAATAATTGATTGTATGTTTTCCATTGATGACAACATATAATATACAGTAGGTATCCTATATGAAATTATCAGTATAGATGTTTTGGATCTATGCATGTTTATTTCCATGGTGTATACATGTTCTAGTTGCTATGTACATTCACACCAAGTCAAATATGCAATTTTGGTTGAGTTATGATTAATCAGTTATGGCAGTTATAGTTTCTGAAGTTTATCTGTTAAGAGTGGACGTAAATATAGTGTATCTTGAGTTGCACCTATCTTCGGGATATGCTTGTTTGTATTCATGTTTAGTTATGAGTTAAAGATAATTATCCAAAGGTGCCAAATGTGTTTCAACAGAATCTTGAGGTTAGAGTTAATTTGGTGAAGCCGACTTTGTGAAGCATTGCGTCTATTTAGTTTAAGTTGTGTGGTCCTAATTTGTATTGCGTGCTTGGTTGAGCCGACAAGGAAGTTCTTGAACTGTTTCCAGATACCGTCATGACCTTATCATTGGTGAAGATACATATAGTAGTTCAAATATGTTCACTAAGTGTTGAAAAATGTAGTGAAGAAGAAAAGACAGAGAAGAGCAGAAAGTCAGAAAGAATAAGTTGAAGACCTATGTGAAGAAATAGAAGTTGATTGCAATTCATTGGAACTGATCAAGATAAAAGGTCTACTCAAATAGTTCATTTACTAGATATAGTGTATATATTTTGTACTGAAGGTGGTAACCTTCACCATCTTAGTAGTGAGCTATTGGATAGTGAGTCCTCACCCTTAACAGGGTTATCTGTAAAAGACTCCTAACAGGGTCTGACCTTTAACCAGGTCTCTTTACTTTGTGCATTGTAAGGATCAACTCCTAATAGGGTTGTAAGATCTTCTAATAGGGATCATTATAAACTAGTACAATTATTTGTGGGTGTTAATTCCCACCAGGGTTTTTGCCTATTTGGTTTCCCCGTAATCAAATTGTTGAGTACTTCATTATGTTATCTAAATGTGCATTTACTTTATATCAAATTACATTAAAGAAGATGAAAAGAACTATATTGACTGATAACTAATTCACCCCCCTCCTAGTTATCCTTGGGACTATTCCAACACTAAACATTCATCATTTCCTTGTCTTGTCTTTTTATACCAATAGATGAACTGGCTACCATTTTTGCAAGTTAGGGTTCGTGAAGCAGACTCTGGGTAACTCAGCAACAATGGGTCTTTAACCTTCTCAACACTTGCCAATGATACATAGGTGAAATATCTTCAAACTCTACTCAAATCTCTCTTGAATCACATTTAGAATTCTCTAGAAACTCTAATCATTGTGTGGAATGAAGAATGAGCGCCTAAATTGATTATATACCCTCAAACGGTCAGATTAGGTGTTCAATAAATGCTTTGTGCAGTGGTAGGTGGATAAAAAATATCCTTGGTCCTTGTTTAAATATCTTAGTTATCACACACCACTTGGTTGGAACAATGAATTGGTCACTACTGACACTAGGTCGACATATCAGCTATGTCGATATGGCAGCTCGACATATGTTGATACTGATAATCGACATCAAATATTTATTACAATTCTTTTACTCGATTCTTGTCTCAAATCTATCCTAATGTATCTTAAATTATGTAGATATGGACTTTAATACATCTTATGTTAGGAACTGGTGTAAAATATAGCTTTTGAGAAAATAGTTCCTTACATACCTTTCTACTTAATTGGAAGTAGTGTGATCACCTGATCCATTGGATTAGGTGATCTTGGCTTCACTGGATCCACTACTTCTTGCTTCCACTTTATTTCTCCATTTTAGATTCATCTGATTCCTTATCTTCTCACTAGTAGGTATCAGGGCTTTGTCCTTGCAATCTCTCTTGGTATGACTAGTCTTGTGAAAACTATAGACGACCATACTTCCATTCATCCAACTCTTGGATTTACCTCTAAAGTGTGTACTTATACAATTATGTGCAACATGACAATATTCATTGCAATAATGACAATTGTGCCTTGTATTATAATCCCAATTGAATGTGTTACCTTTCCTCAGTGGATTGCCTTGTTTCTTGGATGTCCATTTGGATTTTTCACTGGATCTGCAATCTTGGGTTCTATGACCAAATTTCTAACAATTGTATAAATGTCCTTGGAATCTTGGTGAAGTAGGTGTATTTCTAGTCTTTGACATGCATTCATGTGCCTAATGTCCATGCTTCTTATAGTTTAAAAAAATCCATTGAATTTAGGTTTAGGATTTGACTTACTATTCTTGCTTTGGCATATTTTTTTGTGTGACCTGGTTTCCCACAATGATAACATGTAGGCTTTTTTTTCTTCGACTTTGCATTCCTCATTTCTCCATGCTCTGATGATTCTCCTTCTTCAGTGGAAGACTGGTGCTTGGTATGTCCAAGTCCAGAAGTGTCACTATTACTTCTTGATGACCTCATATCTTCCTCAAAGTATCTCAATGCTTCATTCAGTTTATTTATCCTCTCAATGAATTCTCTTTCAGATCTCAACTCATTTTTTAGTTGATTATTCTCAGATATTAGATACGTGATTTAAATTTCTTTTATGTTTATCTCTTGATTTTTTAAATAACAGTTGGTTGACCATGTCTAACTGATTTTTTGTGAGCTTCTGCACATCACTAGTCCTTTCATCAAGTCTGGTAGCCATCTATCTCTTGTCTTCTTCTACCATTGTCTTTTCTTCCTCAGCTCTTTTCTTGTGATCTATCACCTCACATAGTGTTATTGATTGAATTTATTGTTCTATCTTTAGAGTTTTGACTTGTTCTTTCAATGTGTTGTTCTTCTCCAATAGATCTACAATTGCTACATTACTTTCTTTTGAATCTGCATTGTCAAATAGACCTTCAGTGTCTTCTTCTTTATATTCAGCATCTTTCATCTGAGTTGCTAATTCCTTCCTAGCTTTTAAGGATTTCCTCAATTCTTCTCTTGTAGTCTCAAGTTGTTGCAATGCCAGCTGAATATCAATATTTTGATTCTTAATGACCTTTCCCAACTTATAATCCTCCATTTCCAAGATCTTAACTCTCAAGTGGTTATACTTATTTTAAGAGAACAATGCTCTGATACCAATTGTTGGAAGTCTAATATGGGAAAGCAGTAACTGAGAGGGGGGTGAATCAGATCTATAAAACTTCTACTAATTCTAAACAAATTGATTCAACCATGTATTCATAAACATAAACTAAAATGTTGTAAAGATTTAACATCTAATCATGAACACATTTAACAAAAATATTTTGGTAACCCAGAAACCCTTGAAGGTAAAAATGGGGTGAGGATGACAC
The DNA here is from genome assembly GCA_018584345.1 of Thuja plicata. Taxonomy (NCBI): domain Eukaryota; kingdom Viridiplantae; phylum Streptophyta; class Pinopsida; order Cupressales; family Cupressaceae; genus Thuja; species Thuja plicata. Next base: position 5,493 of record MU228356.1, on the reverse strand, counting down.
CCACAAATCTTCACTACTACAGTAATAAAGTGTGCCTATTAGGGATAAAAAGTTTTGATCACTTCTGATGATCTACCCTATGAGGGGTCTGTCATGTTAAGAGCTTGTACACTTATACAATCTGCCTTGTTAAAGGATTTAAACTTACAACAAAGTAAGCGCTCGGTTAAGAGATTTACAAAGGTATGTTAGGACCACTTTGTTAAGAGATTTACCCTGATTCACTTTCTAGATTGTATCAGTACCTAATCCTTTAGTCTGAACTTCAAATGTTGATAACAAATCTCCTCTTTCCAACTCTTAAGGGATCTCTCAATCTGATTTATCTATGTTCAAATCTTCACTTCTCTGCTTGGTTACTCTGGCTGGTCAATGCTTCAGATATGCAAAACATGCATATACTTCTAATCTTTGTTCTTCACATATGCATCCAAACATACACACTTCCGCACATACACACACATATAGATTCACATAGATTGGGGTTTGAATCATCCCATATATAGATCATCTAGTTCAAGATCAACAATCTAAATCCATCATCTTTTTCCACTTAGGCATCTCTAATATTGATTTGTTGCATGGCTTCCATAGGGATCCATAATCATAAAAATAACCCGCAAATAATGCATTAAATCTCTAATCATGATCATTAAATTATCCATATTAGTCAACCAAAATGGTTTACCTTGGTGTTTGTGTCATTCCAAACACATATACACAATCTTTTTTACTCGGCATAACCAAACAATGGTGCTCGGCCAATACTGCCTCGCTTGGCATAACTATATGTTGTCATTGGGCACTAACTATTCTATGCAACTCAAAAATCATTCTGCTCGACATCCATTGAGTACTCAGTGACCTCTGACTTTCTCGGCAGCAACTACTACTCGATATCAGCCTTAGTTGGATGCCATGGTCGTAGTGATGACCGATCAACCTGCCTTGATTATGACTAAATGTGGGACACTAATAGACAACAGAAAATGGAGGTCAATAGTAAATGTAGTTAAAGAATTGTCAGCATTCATAAATAATAAAGTTTGGAGGAAAGAGGAAGAAACCAAAAAAATGATATTTCTATAGCTCAAGGATAGGTATAATAAGGCCTTCTCTAATTTATAGGTTATCACTCAAAATGGGCAAGATATACTTGATGATGATAATGTGTTATTTGAATATAGCTTCAAATGGCCCAAGGCCACTAGAAAGATAAAGCAAGAAATGAACGGAATTAATATTTCTATCAAAAATGCATATGGATCCTTAAAGTTGTTTGATAATCTTGGTGGTGTTTTTCGATATTATTTAGAGAAGTAGTAAAAGAAATTATTCTCTCTACTACAACAACGGAAAAAATCATTGTTCTCTTATGAGGTCTTCAAGATGTGTGTATTTCTTGTATTTATGCTCTAAGTAGTGCTATCTTGTCTACTCAAAAGATTACTTTGAATGAGCCGACATCGATCAAAAATGTAGAAGAGTTGGTTTCCAGCATCTGTGGCCACATCGATCTTCTCACACAGGCTATTGGTAACTATAATAAGAACAAGGACAAGTGGATTGATGAGCTTCGCAGGTTGGAGAAACTCTTTCTTGACTTTAAAGTGCATTAAATTTTAAGTTATGTTATGGACCCTTTTTTATTGATTTCAAAAGGGCAAGTAGTGTAAGGTGAACAAAAAAAAATTCTACAAAATTTTTTTGGGAAATATTTTGAAAAATAAGAAGACAGAATCAGGATATCCCTATTAGGGGGAGTTTTGTAGTTTTCAATGATTATCGACAATTTTAAGAATTTTGGAGTATTTGCGTTTGAGTTCTTTTGTGAAAATTTGGTCCCTCTAGAATTTTTGGTTTTCCATCGATGACAAAGGAGGAGATTGTTAGTTTATCTCATTTTTCGATTGTCATTGATGACATCATTCTAGATCTGTCAATATAGCTTCTTACTGTTACATCTTTCAATTTTGGTTCTATGCTCCATCGACAATGACCACCAACAAAAAGTATTAGCAGTAGTAGTGGCAATAATTCCTGGACGATGCAGTTTGTGGATATTTTGGTCTAGCCTCAATTTGCACTTGTGCCTGAAATTGTTTTTAGTAAGGCTAATCTCTGCCATGCATTTTGGTTGATTAAATTTTTTTGAGTCTCAACTGACATGGAAATGATGTATACCAATGATGGTATATAAGTATGGTGACCGTAGTTGTTAGTAAAAAAGTGACACTCTCTGATGTATATAATATTATATAGGTATATGTGATTTGTTATATGCAGATTGTTGATGTAATTTTGTATTGGTAAAGGGAAGATCTATAATTCACTGATAACTGTACTTAGTGCATTAGTATATGCACGCTTGTCAGTTACAATTTTGTTCTATCAACAATTATTTATATTTTGTATCAGGGGAGTGAGCATAAATGATAGTGAGCCAAACGGAGAGTGATCCACCCTATTTATTACTTAATTTTTTACATAATACTTGAGAGATAACCCTCTCCATGGTTTTTCCCATCTTGGGTTTCCATGAAAAAAATTCTGGTGTTTTGTGTTAGTTACTTTAAGTTCTTTCATTTTTAGCAAAGTTAAAATATGGTATGTAGTAAAGTACTTTATATTTTAAATTATTTAAGGGTATAATGATTCACCCATCCCCTTTAAATATGTCGAATGTTCAACACACACACACACATACATTCTAGTATTAATTTTTTCTATAAGATCTTTTTTGAAAGCTACTTGTAATTAATTTTTTTTAGATGATGTCACTTGGAAAATTTGATCTTGGATTTCTATAATGACAGTCCAAAGCTTTAACCACCATATCTCCAACCCGTAGACATGACATGAATGTCTTAGTAATATGTATATTTATCATTTTCAACATCAATATTATATGTATACTTTGAGAAAGAAATGAAAAAATTGTAAGAACTCACATCTTTAAAAATAATTGTCAAACATGACGATGATTCATACTTCTAAGACCAAAGAATCATTTATGTTCTAAAACGCCTAATATGAAAGAGGTTTGCAATTAAAATATGTAATATCATCATTGTGTTCTCAATAATTATACATTTTTTAACTAATTATTAAAGGAAAAGATATTAGAAAAAATCATACACCATTTCAAACAAAATCACCTCAAATATTAAGCATCCAAAAACTAGAACTCATAATTATAAAATATAAATTTCAATAAATTATTAGTCATAAACTATGAATGTATTAAGAAAATAAAACTGTATTAAATCTCAATAAATCAACAAAATAACAAATATAGTGTAATCATTTATCCTTAAAATAACATTAATAACTTGGTCATGTGAGCCTCACCTATGAATCATCACACTAATAGTTGGATTTTTAAGTACTAGTTCTTGGCATCTTTGAGTACTTGGTTCTCTTGAAAGATTAATTATTGTTGATGTATCAACTAGTATTTGATTTCTATATAAAGGGATCTTACTCTACACGTGGGATTATAAGCGCACTTATTGATTCATGAATTTGACCTATGGACAAATTTTGATTATTTTTTCAAATTATTTGGTTGGCATAACCATATACTAGAAATTTCTAATAGTCTATAATAAATTGAAAAACTTTTCAAATTCAACATGTAATGATCAATTCTCTTACAACCATTATGACATTACGATGTACAGTAAAAGTGATTAGGTTGGTTCAAAAAACTAGGTTATCAAGGTCCATCTATCTGCTCTTTGTGCTACAATAACGAGGAGGATTTAGAGCTGAATTTCTGGTTTTTGATTGTGTCTTCCACAAAGCTACCCATACTGATCTTTACCTCCATTCCTCTTCCCACCATCACCCGGCCCAAAAATTTGGTAGCCTGAAGACCCTAGCCCTGAGGGCCTACAAAATTTGCGACAATGAAAACTTAAACCAAGAACTAACCCATCTTCGCCAAGTCTTCAAGCTAAATGTGTATTCTCATAAGCAAATTTCCAAGGCTCTCAACCAAGCCAAGTCCTTCTTCTTTTCCATCTCTGCTCCTAAACCCAACACAACCCAACCCCTTTTGCAGGCCTCCCTTCCTTTTGTGGATGGCATCTCCCTGAAAATTGCCAAAATCCTCACCAAGAAGGGTCTTCGCGTTGCCTTCAAACCCATCTCAAAGTTAAAAAATCGAGTTCTGTCTCTTAAAGACTCCAAGGACCCTCTCTTAGACTCTGGAGTCTACAAGGTAGTTTGTTCCTGTGGCACACCCTATATAGGTGAAATAGACCGCTCTTTCAACACCAGAATAAAAGAGCATTGTGCGGACATCAGGCACGATAGGGTCCAAAAATCTGCCCTAGCAGAACACTCGTCCTCCACCAAACATCATATATGTATGGAGAACACCCAGATCTTAGCCAAGGAGGACAACTATTTCAGGAGGAAGCTTAAGGAAGCCATAGAAATCAAATACCACCCCGTTAACCTAAATCGGGATGATGGTTGGACCCTAAACCTTTCTTGGAAACCCGTTTTGGCCACGTTGGATAACCGCCACCATCCCTGACCTTCCCCGTCTTCCTTGCTCCTTTCCTCCTATCTGAACCAACTCCCCTCCCCGCCCCCTCCCCTGCTGGTTGACTCTCCTCCCCCCTCCTCCCCCCCCCCCAACCTTTTTTGGTGTCAGGGGGATCTCCTCCTCTTCCCCCTCCCTTACCTCTCTTTTTTCGCCCTCACATGCCCACACACTTATTACTTTTTTTTTTTGGTTGTAGGTTTATGTGTATTGGTCTTGGTGCACACACACACATGCTTCACTCCCACGCACATAGGTTCTTTTGTTAATTCTGGTGTGATCGTGCGGTGTTCTCTTTTGTTGTGTTCCGTTTTCTCTTTAACACATTCACACACACACACACACAAACTCACTTTTGGTTTTTCTATTTTTCTGTTTGTATGTTCGGTCTTTTCTTTCTTATATATATATATATATATATACACACACACACACATACATATATATATCTAATACATATATACATATATATATACATAGATATATATATGTAGTTATACATAGATATATATAGATATGTATATATTGATAGATTTACATTTATATATATATGTATATTTACATATATATATATAGTTATGTATATATAGATATGTATATATATACATATTTACATGTATATACATTTACATATGTATATGTATATATACGTACATATATATATACACATATATACATATATACATACATACATACATACATATATATATATATTATATACAGATATATATATACATTTATATATATATTTCTATGTGTATGTGTATGTATTCAGATATATATATAGTTGTTTATTTTATGTATTTACATGTGTGGGTGTCTATATATATATGTGTGTGTGTGTGTGTGTGTGTGTGTTTGTGTGTGTATGTTGGTGTATATATATTTGCATTTGTCTTTGTGTGTGTGCGTGTTTGTCAGTATATATATATATATAT
>MU228355.1:2073655-2086846 GCA_018584345.1 Thuja plicata | reverse complement strand
TGTTGTTAAGTGTTGAGTTATTTGTGGTTGAACCCTGATAATTAAATTCACTAACCTATATGTTGAATAGTGTACCAAATCATCTGAATTTCATTATGTGTTAGATCTGGAACTATCATTTTCTTTTCAGGTTTCTGATTCATTCTTGGTGTATCACCCCTATCTATTTCTAGTTTTAAAGTTTCTTTTCTCCCTTTCCCTACTAAGTTTCAAATCAGGAGGTGATATCCCGTATTTTATAGGAACCGGCCTAGAATCCAGAGATTCCTCTTCACTCATAGTCTACCCACAGCTAGGAGAGGTTTCCAATGTGAGGATGGAATTGTCGTATAGCCCTAATGCCTGATTTAGGGTGACAATTCTAAGCCACAACAGTTAGTTTAGAAGAATGACATAGGATTTGAACAACCAATAGCATTTTTTAGCCAAGGATTAAAAGACTATGAATTGCATTATACTTTCATTGAGAAACATGTTCTTGTTGTGATTAGAAGTCTGAAAAAATTCAGACATATGCTTTCTAATAACAAGATTAATCTGATGGTTGCCCATCCTACTGTCAAGGAATTTTTATTGAATAAAGATTTTAACACCAAAAGAGCAGGTTGATCACAAAAGCAATGGAATATGACATTGATATTAAAGTTACCAAACTTGTAAGGGGTAAATGTTTATGCGAACAGATGGCTGGAAATGGAGATAATTCTCCAAATGATGATACTGAGGTAATTTTGGCATTACAAGATCCTGATCAGCTTGCTATCCCAAATTTACAGAATGATTGGGTGAAGGAAATGATTGATTTCTTGCAAACAAGACATTGTCCTGAAGGTTTGGATAGATCAAAAAGAAGATATTTCAGATTGCAGTCTATACCTTATTGTTTGTTGAACAATGTGTTGTATAGAAGGGATTACAATGGCACATTGCTAAGATGTATTGGTAATGATCAGACTGACAAAGTATTACAAGAATTCCATGATGGACTAGCAGGTGGACATTTTGTAGCAAGGACAATAGCATTAAAGGTTTTAAAGGCTAGATATTTTTGGCCAAATTTATACAAGGATTCTTTTGTTTGGGTAAGGAGATGTTTAAAATGTGCTATTTTCTCGAACAAGCAAAGGTTAGCAGCTTTACCTCTCAGCCCAATTCAAATTGAACAACCTTTTGCTAAGTGGGGTTTAGATTTTATTGGTCCTATAAACCCATTATCAAGTTCAGGTCACAAGTACATATTGACAGCAACTGATTATTTTTCCAAGTGGACTGAAGCTGTGGCATTAAAAGATGCCAATGAAGCTTCAGTTTTGAGTTTTTATGAAGATATGCTTGCAAGGTTTGGTGCACCTGAATCAATTGTTTCTGATAATGCCTTAGCATTTTTAGGCACAAGAATTTCTGATTGGGCAGTTAAAAATAATGTCTATCTTAGTACTTTGTCCAACTATTACCCATTGGGTAATGGACAAGCTGAATCAACAAACAAGAATCTGATTCACATCGTCAAAAGGACTATTGAAGATAATCAATGAGTTTGGAATAGCAAGCTAAAACAAGCCTTATGGGCTGATAGGATCACCCCAAAGCGCTCAACAGGTAATTCACCTTATATGTTGGTTTATGGAAGGGAGGCAAGATTGCCAATTTCAGTCAAATTGCCAAGTTTGATCTTGATCAAGGAATTAGACCTGCTAGACCAGCAACCTATGGAGGTAAGATTGGCTGAAATAATAGAGTTGGAGGAGTCAAGAAGGCTATCCTTTCATAAGTTGACGAAACATCATGATCAAATGAAGAAGACATTTGACAGAAAAGTTGTCGCAAGAGTCTTAGAAGAAGGTGATTTGGTGCTTAAATGGGATGAGTTGAAGAGCAGACATGGCAAACATTCAAAGTTTGATGCCATATGGAATGGTCCATTTGTGATTACAGGATGCAAGGCTCACAACACTTTTCAGCTCTCAACTATGGAAGGAGAAGAATTTCCAATCCCAGTCAATGGGATTCATCTCAAACGTTGTTTTTGAGGTGAGTTGAATCAGAATAAGTACTTGGCACGTGGTTAGTTTTCTTTGGTTAGTAGCAGTTAGTACTTCTTTTTCCCACTAGGACCACATCATGAAGATACACAACATGCATAATCAGGAACCCATTGGGGTTCCCGGTTATAAATGATGAATACCTCAATAATGTAATCACGGTGGAAAGAGAAGTTGTTTCAGATAGTTTGCTTTGCAGTCTTAAAGGTTAGAATAAGAAGAAACAACAAGATCAATCACACAATAAATGTATAAACATCATGCTCATCACATGAGACATGGATACATTCCGTTGTCTCATATCATAAAGCATCATGTTCACACATTCATTGCACAATTCAGGTGGTTGTTCAAGATCATTCTGCCTTTATGTTTTCAGTTTTCAGTTGTGTGATAGGAGGAATCAAGGAAGGTTACTGTTGTACTGCACCATTCTTACATAAATAAAAAATGCTTATCATACAGGGGATGGAATCTTTTTCACTCCCCCATAACATAAGCATTTCATCTACATAGAAACACTGCAATACAAATAGTGATACATCTGGTTTCTGTTTAGTTTTAGTTTGCAGCAGTGTGTTTGTTTTCAGTTTGGAAGGTTTTCAATTTTCAATTTTAGAGAAAGACTTTGTGCCCAATGAATTAAGCAAAAGGTGACTGGTCTATTTTTTTCAGCAGGCAAACACCCCTAAGAGGTCGCCAGAAAATGTTGTCATTTTTGTTACACTCCAATTTATAAGTGGATTATTGTCTTACATTGTTATGGATTGCTGTCCTAAGTAAAGAATTTGCTTGAAAAAAAGGAAAAATCAGAGAAGGTACACATGCAATCTAGCAACTACAAATAGAAGAAAGGACTTAAAGGCACATCCATTTCAAACCTTGTTCAGATATTGGAGACAAATATCTTGTTATTGCATTCATAATTGAACACTTATGATTGTTCTCAAATGAGTTCATCTGATCTTAAAACTTGCAAATTCAGAAAATTGATCTTTACTTTGAACATTTCAAATAAATGCAATCAATAAGTATTCTTTTAGAGGTTACATATTTCAGCAAGAAAATACTGAGAAAATACACAATGCTGAAAGTAACAACAAAGCATTGGAGAAATCATGGATCAAGGCATTTCCTTGGAGAGGTCTTTAAGCATGTTGATAATCTGATATCTGTATCTTCATAGCTGCTTCTTTATCTTCATCCTTAAATCTCCTTATAAGTTGATATCCTGCATCATGAAGATGAAAGATTGGTTAGATCCAAAATTGGATCTAAACAATGCAAAGATCCCTAAGAACAGTATGTTGCAATCAACACTTTTAGAATTGTGTATTTACTAAGCAAACATCAAATGCAATAGCAAGGTATACATCTGCAATAGCTAAACTAAGTATCAAAGGGACATATTTTTTATGAAACCTTTTACTACATGTAGTTGTTATCCTTCATTAGAAAGAGATTAATAATGAAGGAGCTCAGATCAATCCCTATGTTAGGTCACTAAGTCCGATTAGTGAATCCACATTCATACATAAATATTATCTCACATAAACATTTATATACAAACATGAATTCATTGATTGAATCTATCAATCTAACATAGGGACTCAGAGCTGATTGTATGCAAGTGAGAGGTCCGCAAATGCCAAAGTATGCTGCACAGGAGGGAAAATGGGATAAATCAGAAGGATAACAATGCTGGTCTAAAAGATACTTGTAACATGAAAAGATGCAAAGTGTTCTAAAATAAAGGAAATGGCAGCAAATAAGGAAGTAAATTTGCAAAGGAATGAAGTAAGACTATATCCTCTTAATATAACAAAGCATGCCCAGGATACCATATAAATATTATAATAGAAACAGTAAGATGATTCAAGAAGGAAACAAGATGATTCAAGAAGGAAACAAACAGTGAGGTAAACCAAAATTCCCAAGGTCTAATATAGAAAAGCTAAAGAAAAACTGGAATGCATAGTTTTTGGGACAGATTGGCATATAAACTAGACATAATATTATTGTTTCAAGCATTAAATTTATGCGAACTCATGCAAGTCAATCAACTGCAGAGTAAATGATTGTACAGAATAAAATGACAATGCAGTTGGGATGTAAAAGTTTCATAAATACATCAGGGCATTTAGTAAAAAATAGTATTGTCTTTCCTTCATATTTAGGAAACAAATTGAAGATTCAGTGCGTGCAACTGTTTATCCAGCAGATGAATCAACAATGGGCAACGCAAAGCAGAATGGAGACCTATTCAAGAGAAATTATTTGCCAATCAAAAAATAAGTGCTATTCTGTTATGATCAAATCAAAGTACAATAAAAAGAAATGTTGTTATCAAATACATCAAAAGAGAAAGGAGGACGAGAAAAAGGGACCAATTTTTTTTATACTAACATTGTTTTCTTCGTGTGCAGATTGAAGGTTAAGTTTTATTGTAGCAAATATAATCATAACAAGATTAACTTAAAAGATCAAATCTGTTTATGAGTGTCACGAGCCCGTGCTCGAACCTCATAAACAGATTGCATTGCTAGTGATGCTAGCTGCCAAGAACACTAAAAAAGAATGCTGCAAATATGAGGACCAGTATTCAGCCATTCAAACAGAGAATTGATTTATTATTCTTAAAAGCTGAATAAATGAATTTAAAACCGAGTTTATGCCAGTAGAGAAGGAATCAAGCAAAACACATTAAAATGTGGGTTTTTTTCAGTGTGTTTCGGCAATAGACAACAACAGAGATAACATTCCTTATGAATGGTTATGCACTTTCAGTTCATGATAGACAATTTATGACAGCAGTTTAAAGAAGAAATCAAGCTGAGAATATGGTGAGTTCTGTTGAATATGACAGATATAAAAACAAACAATGAATTCACAATGAATATCAAGTTTAAAAACTCAGCTTAAACAGTGGAAAAAATAGTCAGCCTATATATAGTCGTGCATTACATGGATAGAGGTATTTTTAGATTTCCTTTGAAATATGACTTGATAGCAACAGAAATCAAGTTAAACATGCAGAGAAATAAAGTAGTAAATTCTGTTTATTAGCTTTAACATTCAGATTCAGCGACAAAGTGAAAGGATTTATGAAGACTACAAACAGAAGACAAAGACTATAGTTCCAGCAGATGTAATCATAATGTAAAATGCAGATGGAACCAGAATAAAGCCCAAAATTCTTCTCTTAAAGTTTGTGACAGATTTGGTAGAGGCAGTGAAATATAAAAGCAAAAACCTAGAATTGTTTGCAAAGAAATGACGAATACCCAGCTTTAGATCATTAGCAAAATCTACTACAACAGCAAGTTCCAGCAGAGAAAAGCATATAGGAGAAAGAATAAACTTATCTATACAATGTAAAGCCATGGTAGAGATGACCTAGAAGAAGAGCCGACTTCAAACTTACAGCTACAGCTCATGCACAGAAAACTCCACGGTAAAAGCCAGTTTAGCTTTAGATCATCACCAAAGTCGACTACAATAGCAAGTTCCAGTTAAAGTAAAAACCCACGATGGAGGGGTTTATGAAGGTCCCGAGTTCTTCATCAGCAAAATCTACTCCAAACACCAAGTTCGAACAAAGAAACACTCACAGCACCTTATTTTATAGCATGGAAATCAAAAGAGGAAGGAGGCCGAGTTTCATGCAAACATAACTCGTGTTTCTTTCAGTCAAGCCGTGAGTGATAAACAGCAGCTGTAGCCCGTGCTCAAATCAGTTAAAATGCGAGCTCACCATACAAATATAACTGTAGATTGATACCAGCAGGTGGGAGAAAGAGCTCCAGATTTTCACAGTGTGGCGGCACTATGAACTTAGGGTTTCAAACCCCAAAACATTTTCTTCCCAAATGCAGATTTGCCAAAGAATGCGAAGATAATGTAATGTGCCAAGTTTTGGTAATTTTTGAAGTCTAGTGACAGAGATAGAAAAGATCTGACAAACTGCAGTGTACAAAGACTCTACTCAACATGCCAGGACACCTTATGCCATATACTTATTTATTTCTCATGCATATATTTCGAAGGTCATGTTGACCATGAGATATTATACCTTGGTTAGATTTTTTTTTGCATGGTGAAGTTTCGAAGTAATAGATTTAATGCATGTGTTAGATTGTTAAAGTGAATTTGTTATTTAAGTTCCTTTTAAATATAACTTTAAACATTTAAATATATTCTTTAATGTAAAAAAAGATGTATTTAATTGTTTAAAATACCTAAATTTAGGGCCTAGACTACTTGTTTATTTTTCATGCCTTGAAATTAGGAATAGCTCCTTGTTTAAAAACTCCTTGTAAATATATTGGTAATATCTTTTAAAAAAGATATATTATAAATTACCAATATTAGGACTTCATTTTCGAGATTGGCGTTTAAGGCTTAGTTTTGGCATCAATTATGCCTTAGAATCAGGGTTTGAGCTAATGTTTTGAAGGAGCTTTTTGAAAGCTATATTATAGGCATCTTTTAGACCCGAATTTGAGGGGATCTATCTGTTTTAGAGGCAATTTTAGGGGGACTTCTCATTTTCGGAATAAGCTTGGAGGGCTATATATCTAAGTTTTCTATTCATTGTAAGGGGTTCAGAATTTTGGGATTTTGAGGCATTAGTGAATACATTTGTTCCTTTGCCCATTTTCTTGGTATTTTGTAACCGTTATGCAGATTTGAGGGATAATAAAGTTGGACTTACTATTCATATCTATTTTCTGAGTATTGCATCTGTCCTTTTCAAGTTTTTCTGCATTTAAGAGTTTATTCATTTTTAAGCACAGATTAGTGAATTACTACAAATTCCTATTCTTGGTTTAAGAGTTTTAACCTTTTGTAGAAAATTATCTGTTTTTTGGTTATATTCTTGTTATTAGTGGTATCAAACCCTAATTAGGTATTGTAAACTAGCCTAGATGTTGAAAAGTGAAAGTATTTGCAGAATTTAGTAATGTTTGTTTGGTAAGAATAGTCTTGCAAATTTTTGATAGATCTGCGTTCATCTTTGGTGTATCACCTATCGTAATTAGTTTTTCTTCCCTTTTTCAAGTTCTCTTTCTCCCTTTTCCAAAAAAATACAGAATTCAGTATTAGGTGATATTTTCAAAAATCCAATAGGAACCGGCCTAGGATCCGGAGATTCATTCTCTAAACCACCCAGGAGAATGTTTCCATGTTTCAACAGGATGACTAGATTATGCATCCAGCTATAGGCGCAATCCTGATTGACAACAAATCTTTTAAGTGTTTCATAGACGAATAATGTAGGTCACTGAGTGGCATTTGAAAATAAGAAGGCAAAGATCTTCAATGAATCAGGGAGTTTGATCGGAACCGGTGAGTAGACAAAAGGTAACCTTTTCTATCTTGATGACATTAACACCACTTGTTTAATGCCTAGAAATGAAGACATATGGTTGTGGGACAAAAGATTGTGTCATGTGAATTTTGACAACATGATAAAGATAAGCAACAAAAGGAATGTCAGAGGCTTACCAAGCATGACTAAGCTCAATCATATCATGTGCAAGAATTGTCAAAAAGGTAAGATGACAAAGTCTAGTTTCAAGAGTAAAACCCATACATCTAATGCAATTTTAGAATTAGTCCATACTGATCTATGTGGACCCATGAGGATAAAGAGTTACTATGGAGATAGGTATTTTATTCTCTTTGTTGATGATTATTCTAGAATGATGATAGTTACGTTCTTAAAAGATAAATCAGAAGCATTCAAGATGTTTAAATGGTATAAGGCTATGGTAGAAAAACAAAGTGAAAAGAAATTGAAATGCTTAAGTTCGAATAGAGGAGGGGAATTTACTTCAGATAAATTCACTAGCTATTGCAATGAGCATGGAATTAAAAAGGCAGGTCTCTGCACCGAGAACACCACAGCAAAATGGAATTGCTGAAAGGAGAAACATATCAATTGTTGACTGTGCAAGAACATTGATGATTGAGAAGAGCATAACTCAAACTTTTTGGAGGGAAGCTGTCAATACTATTGTCTACACATTAAACAAAGTACAATTTAAGGTCACAAAGAAGACACCCTTTGAGCTTTGGTATGGTCACACACCCAATGTGAGTTACTTCAGAATCTTTGGCAGTCAATTTTATATTTTGAAAGATAATAGAAATGGAAAACTTGACTCCAAAAGTGAAGAAGGTATCTTTCTAGGGTATTCAACCACAAGCAAGACTTATAAATGTCTTAACAAGTCATCTAACAAGATCATTGAAAGTGAAAATGTGAAAATAGATGAATTTGCATAAAAGAATGATAAGGAAAGTAGAAGAGAACCAGAGGACTACAACATGTTTGTTTATATAGAACTTGACACTCTACCCGAGCAACAGAACATTGCACCCAAGCATCGGGCTGTAATTACCAAAAATTAGGAAAATCCTCAAGATGATGTTCCAAGCGATGGAGATCAGAACGAAGGTCAAGAAGATGATCAGAATGATGAACATGGAGCTAAACCAAAACTTGCCAAGTATGTCAGAAGACATCATCCACATAATCAAATCATAGGAGACAAGAAGGCTGGAATGAGAACAAGAAGTAAGTCACTAAACGCTAGATGTTTACTTTGTGATTTTGAGCCTAAATCTGTTAATACTGCACTTGAGAATGAAGAATGGGTCAGTGCTATGAATGAAGAAATAGAACAGATTGAGAATAACAGTACATGGACACTAGTATCGAGACCGGATGACAAGAATGTCATCAGTACCAAATGGATATTCAAAAATAAGTTGAATGAGAATGGAGAGGTCAGAAGAAACAAAGCAAGGTTAGTATGCAAGGGGTATGCACAAGAAGAGGGTATTGATTATGGAGAAACCTTTGCACTCGTTGCTAGACTAGGAGATAGAATCTTACTTTCTTATGCTACATTCAAAAGATACAAGGTATACCATATGGATGTCAAATCTGCATTCCTAAATGGAATACTGGAATAAGAAGTATGCATTGAACAACCAGAAGGGTTTGCTGATCTAGACAAGAGAAACAAGGTATGTAGACTACATAAAGTCTTGTATGGATTGAAACAAGCACCTAGAGCCTGGTATGAAAGACTTCACTCCTATCTCATTAGCATTAAATTTGTAAGAACTAGAGAAAATAACAATTTGTACTTAAAAGAAGATACCGATGGTAATATTTTGATTGCTAAAATTTTTGTTAATGATATCATTTTTGGGGGAAATGAAATGTTATGCAAATCCTTTGCTAATGAAATGAGCAAAGAGTTTGAAATGTCTATGTTTGGGGAGATCAAATTCTTTCTTGGTCTATAGATTCTTCAACAAGATGCAGGCATATATATCACTTAGTCCAAATACATCAAGGAAGTGCTGAAGATATTCAAGATGGAAGATTACAAACTAGTTGGAACACCTATGGCTACCGGATGTAAGCTGACAAAAGAAGACAAATCAAATGAGGTAAATCAGACCTTGTATAGATCAATGATTGGCAAACTAATGTATGTTGTTAATACCAGACCAGATATAGCACATGCAGTTGGAATAGTTGCAAGATTCTCTATTAATCCCAAAGAATCACATATGACTATTGTCAAGAGAATTCTAAGATATCTGAAGAACACCGAGGACTATGGCTTATGGTATAAAAGAGAAGGAAAATTTGAGCTACAAGTCTATACAGATGTTGATTAGGCTGGAAACATTGATGACCGAAAGAGCACAACTGGAGGAGCATTCTTCATGGGTGATAAACTTGTCACATGGATCAACAAGAAGCAAGGATGCATCTCTCAGTCTATTGTAGAAGCAGAGTATGTGGCTCCTGCTGCAAATTGCTCCAATACTGCATGGATCAAACAGTTGTTGGAAGGTATGAATATGAAGATTCTTGAACCAGTAATTATCTACTGTGATAATACCAGTGCAATTAACATTTATAAGAATCCATACATGCATGCTAAGACGAAGCATATTTCTATCAAGTATCACTATCTGAGAGAACAAGTGCAAGCAAACGAGGTGATATTGGAACATGTTCAATCAAAGGAACAATTAGCTGATATATTCACCAAGCCATTACCGAAAGATACATTTGAGTACCTAAGACAGAGACTAGGGGTCCAACCCTTGTCTATCGATTAGTAAACTGACTAGGAGGATGCATCAGTCTACACATAATTTGAAGATCATTCATGTTGATGCAAACACCGAGATGAACAACACCAGATACATTTATACACAATAAGGTACAAGTCTGCACCGAATACAAGAGACATTGTATTGTTGATGGATAGGGAAGTTCAAGGAATATATTATGTAAAGGCATGGAAGATGATATAGAAGAAACTTTTTTAGCATTGTTGTCGAAGGGAGAGATTATCTCATTATCATAAGGGAGAGAGATTAATTATCATAAAGAGAGATTATCTCATTGATCAGAAAAGATTATATCATTATCCATGAAGAGAAGTTCCTAAGAATCAAAAGGAAGAGTTAATCAATATTCAAAGGGAGAGAGTTCATACAAATGGAGAGATTGTTGTCAAGAAAAAAGAGATTATCAAGAAGAGGAATAGTCAAGACAGTGCACATATCATAACAGAGACATTAGATGCTACATCTATCCAATGAAGGGATTGAAGATTGAAGAAGTCCACTCTGCAAGAAACAAATCTAAGCTATTTTGAGCTTACCAAAAGCCATACATTTGTAATAGTTACAATAGGAAATATTGATGAAACTGTTATATTTCATATTGTATTAGTAATAATAGTGTAATAATGTAGTGTGTTGCCATCAATGCCAAAGGGAGAGATTGATGACATGTAACTGATTGAATGTTTGAAGATGTTAAGTTGACCACCGAAATACATAAAGATAATGCAAGACATTAAATTAGTTAATGTATTGTATTGTCATTGATGTCAACTTGGTATAATCTAATTGGTTATAATCAAAAAGTCAAAGACTTCAGAGAATCAGAGAGATAAAGATTATGCTTTCAGTAATGCATAAAAGACAAGCATTCACTATGTGACTTTAAACACCGATAGCTAGTGGAACCCGACGGACAGAGATAACCGAAAGTTAAGTCACAGTGATGCCCAAGAAAGAAAACCGACGAGCAGAATCACAAGCATATCCGACGGCTAGAATCATAGTGTACCCCGACAGACAAACAACCCTGACGGAGAAGCCCAAGGAGAACTGGAGTGTTGACTGAAGCTATCAAAGAGCTAAAATGCCGAAGTTAACTGGAGTTTAGAAATGACAAAATATCTAGCTGGCAGAGCTAAATACAGACTTAACTGGTAGTTATCATTGTTTTCATCAACAAGATAAAGCCAGAGATAAGTAAAGGATTTAAAGTTGTTTTGTCTAGTTGGCAAGAAGAGCTCTACAATATAAAACAAGAGTTAGGCTTTAAATCAGATTGGCGATAATTGTGGATCACGCCAAGATCAAGAAAATCAAGAACCTAGAAACGGTGATATCATGTCTATAAAGAGACAACTTAATTCATTACGAATTAAGAGGAGTGATTGAAAAAAGAGGATGCTGGAGAGAAACTGATGAAGAACAACTTCATACAATCCTAATCAATCAAGCTGAGGAAAGAGCTAAAGATTTTTGCGGACACCGAGCAACAGAGCATAGCATCACCGAGCAGAACAAAAGTGGAGCAAAGGTATTGAAAAGATATATTGATCAGATTGGTTTAATGAGCTTACAATAGATCTGAAAATCTACAAATATAAGTTGTATATGTGAACAGATCATACTGTTTTAGTTTAACCATTAATTCAGAAATCTCTTAACCGAGCAGAATTTAAAGATCCTTTCTATATTGAGATACATCCCAAGGAGTATCAAAAAGTTTGGTCATGAAGATAGCATGAGATGCCAGATACCATTTGAAAAACCAAAAGAGTTTGGACAAGGAAGGTAGCATAGAAATGTCCGATATCAAGTGACAAACTAATCTTTTAAATCCTCTAACAAGGTCACACCTAACAGTGTGTTTGTAACCTTTAACAGGGTTGACTCTTCACCGAGCTCACTTCAAAAGAGTGAAAATTTTGGGTTACCGGTCCCAAATGGTTTTTCCCTTAATAGGGTTTCCACGTTAAAAATCCATGTGTAAATATGTTTATGAGTCATTACTTTAGTGTTTTGCATTACACATAGCTAATCTGAATTGATTGGTATACTCTAAGTAATTTGTTGTTTTTTGGTAAATTGAAAGACTAATATTCGGTAAACATAAAGAATAAGGTTTAACAAAGCATTCCAAGCAGTAGTAATTTGATAAGTGTTCAGGCTTAGAATTGTCACCCTAACTCAGGCATTAGGGCTACACGAAAATTCCATCCTAACCATGAAAACCTCTCCTAGCTGTGGGTAGACTATGGATGAAGAGGAATCTCTAGATTCTAGGCCGGTTCCTATAAAATATGGTATATCACTTCCTGATTGAAAATTGAACTGGGAAAAGGAGAAAAGAGATTTGTAACTGAACTTGCATAATAGAAAGGTGATACACCAAGGATACTTAGACTTTTTTATGAAGTTTCAAACTGACTTATACTTATCATATTCTGATGGATCTTTAGATTATCATTCACTGATCAATACATAGGCTAATTGAAAGGGAATAACTAGGGTTTTGACCACAAGCAATACTTCTCCCATTAACAATATGCACATTCCACAAAAGGCTTATATTTCTGCAATATAGAATAGGAATTGTTATAATTCACTAGTATATATTTGCAAAAGCATTACTCTTACATGTAGAAAATTGAAAATAGGAAATACGAACAACGATCACAAAAAGAAATATGTGTATGTAAGGCAATTGTATTATTCTCCAAAAGTCTATGTGCAAACTACATTCATGAATCCCAGAATCATGTCAAGGAATGATAAAATTATCTTACATAACAATGGAATCACACATATGTAACTACAATGGAGTACAAAGAAAATGGATTTCAGCAATAGGAATTTGAAAATTCACTAAAGAAATCTTCCCCTCAATTTGACTCCTCTCAAAATGAAAAACTAAACTCCCTAAATAGCCAACATGGCTTATTCAAATTACTTTCCCTCCAAAAAAAAAACCTTTCCAAAACTA